>JAULBO010002132.1:1322-12664 GCA_032355325.1 Clypeosectus delectus | reverse complement strand
GGGGATGGTACATAACAAGAATCTGCTGGGTCTTTGGTCCGTTTTCACGAAAATATAAAGCAAAGTTGGCTCTCATAACCGCATTAATTATGAATTGAAAAAAACACGAGGTCTATTTAAATGAACACGACTATAGTATACAATTCAACGTGGCGGAGGGGTTAGCATGAAGACATTTTCAATGTGAGGGGAGTTTACCAAATATACAGAGGCATGTAAATAGGGTTCAGATAAAAATTAAAAAATACACAGAGGGTAGGGCATTTACATTGTAAGTATCATTTTACAAAGCATACACAAATGGATATTTTACGGTATTTAGTTCTGGGAATCCATTCATGGTCTCGTGTCTATTCATATCGCCGGTTTCTACGAGAGTGCGACGGCCTCCGTGGCGCAGTGCATGGTTGGAGCGTCGGCCCGGAGAGCGGAAGGTCGTGGGTTCAAATCCTCGGCCGCATCGTACCAAAATATTTTAAAATATGGTACTTGCTGTTTCCCTGCTTGGCGCTTAGCATTACAGGGGTGAAGCAAGGACTGGTCGGCTCGGAGTCAGTATAATGTCTGAGTGGAGTATCCATGTTCTAACTGCGGAATGACATTCCAGTCAACTAGCACCATACAGACTGGTGAAATACCCAGTCATATACACACATACACATGCATACACTGCATAGAAGCCGTGATATGAGCACGTTCTTGAAAACGGCTTTAAACCCCAATTAACACAAACTACGAGAGAGCTATGGTTCTGTGTTGACCGCGAGAGCTTCATGAAAGGCACCCAGTGTGGCAATGGCCAGGGAGATAACAGGTAGATTGGCAAAGGGTATTATGACCGAGTATAGGCTGATCGCATAATGAGATATTTCGACGGGATCAGTGGACCCAATTCATACTACTATTCAGTTTGTGCATTATAATATAACGACTCACAATAGCCTGGCGACCCATGAGTATAACTACGTCAATATTTTTGTGTTCTTGAACTGAATAACACCTTGATCGTGGCTATGTCTCCACATGGAAGTAATAGGTGTGGCGATATTCCAATGTCCTAAAGCCTTCGAGGTAAGTTACTGTAGAAAACACGAATGTGCCGATACGTACTGATATGACTGTCGAAATAACTTCATGGTTTCTGGCTTTAATTATGAGGTGTGACATGTAATATCGTCACCTGAGAACCAGGTTGTTCTACTCTCATATTTTTGAAAATAATTAGTTAGGATTATTCTCTAATTATATAGGATGATAATCTGCGTTTCCCCAAAGGTTCTAATCCAAATTCCAATTGACAGTAAATTATTTCTTTTCGAAAAATCAATTTGTTTTATCTCCACTATTTAATAGAGACATCTGAAGTTTCAAATGCGTTTTACACAACATGTAAGTGAATGGACATATAGAACAACCCGATTTTCAGCTGACGATATGTATATATCGTTCCGACGTTCAAACAAATATCGTTTGCAATATGTTTGCACACCACTCATAGACAGGGTCATGTGTTGATCTCTTCTTCTTTTTTAAATCGATTATTACGAATTATTCTTTTAATTTATCATATTTCGCAAAATGGGTTACCTTAAACTGTTCATGGTTATGGATTGCGTTGCCATGGAATTATGGCTATGGCTATTTATGAAACCTACACAATATACTAGTAATCCCGGGACGCTGACGTCCCTTTTTTTTTGCTTTGATACATTCAGAGCTTTCCTCAAATTGTGATTTCGGATGTATTAATTATGTACTATACTTTGTGTTTATAATGAAGCCTTCTTCGATTCTCAACATACGTGTTTCGTCTATTACACATTTCCAAGTAAGGGTTTTGGCCAGTTGACATGAAGCGTTAAATAAATCAATGGACTATTACAGCCGTTGAAATAAAATATCCCTTTTTTGCCGTCATACGATTAGGTGGTCAACCGTTAACTTAACACCTAGTGTCTGCGTCCCTGGCCTAAACCTTTTGCACAGCAAAGGTCAGTCCGTATTATATATTAGACGATGAAGTTTGGCAATTCCGATGACGTACATGTAGACATACTTATCCAAGAAATGCGAATATAACCAAGGTCGACTGTACTATATCCACATCGATGAGACTTGTGACATTATCCAACGAGCTCATGTTGCCACGGGTCATGATGGTCGTGACCGTGTGGTCAACGAGTTGTCCAAGCAGTACTGGAACATCACTCGGGAATGCATAGAGTTCTTCAAGTCTTTATGCGTTCACTTTCAACGTAAAAGGAAGAGGCCAACAGTTCCTGCTGACTGTTACACTAACGCGGTTAGCATGCTAAATTACCGTAGCACGCTAACTTACAATTTACCATTTCATCAATCTTAGTATTAATACTTAGTGCTTTAACCCTCTCCATGCTGGAGGCAACCAGAGATGCGATAAAGAGCTGTGTATGTGCCTAATCCAGCAGGGAGGGGAGGGGGTTTAATTGAGCCTGAAAAATCTAAACTTAAGTTAGCATGCTAGCCATGATAGTGAACCGGGCTGCATCAGTCGTCACGAGGCCTAATCTGTTCAATCATTCTATATTAATTGTTAAAGTTACTGTATATATTGCTGTATAGTGGAATACAATAATGAAACATTTACTAGTACTAGTATGTATCTTAGGCAATCGGTCAAATTAAACCAGCTTAAATACAGTCATTTGGCAAAATGACTACAATATTTAGTCATTTGGGCCCCTACACAGGCATTTGGCCAAATGCATACAATCATGTTGACCAAACCACTAGTTTGACGGATTGGCTGTAACGTATATCCACTTACCTAATGTTTATCAAAGAACGGCGACATGCTCCATTTAACGCTGGTATTATCCCTACTGACCATAGAAGTGAGCGAACTCCATCCAACAAACAGGTACCCAATATTGATTACCTAAATCAATATACCGGTAGGCCTACTAGTAATCGAGTTACTAGTAATATGTTACCCGAGCAATCGTATATTACTGTATAGCTTTATTCGACTAACTCCCCGTGTAACCTGATATATATAAGTACATGCACTTAATACATAATGGCATACGCACATTGCGCGCACACATACATGCCATAGCATAACTATAACACTTACACCATACTAGTAGTGTGTATTGCCGTTGGAGATAGTTCAAGAAGATACTTGTTTCGGAGTGCTGTTGTTACTTTTCACCCAGCAGAGAAGTGGGTACCCGGCAGGAATAGATAGGCCTACTAGTAATCGATGTGAATGTTAACCCGCTAGCGCCTGATATACGGCAGCTTGGTTGCATACACCCCAGGGAGGCGAGAAGGAGTCGGATTGCACAGTGATCCATTGACCGGGGTAATAATGTGAAGACCAACGAGCAGCGATGGCTGAACATTAGGCGCTAAAATCATTATTATCTGCGCTTCGAGCATGTATTTTGGCATGGAGTCAGCGCATTATAAATGTACTATTATAATGCACTGTGGTGGTGATTAACATGCAAGCAAGCCAATAGTCAATGGCAATTCGATACTGGATAATTACAGCAGACGTAGTTTTTTTCCAAGACAAATAATCAATCCGGGAAGAGATGGAACATCCGTATATTCATCAGAAGGACGTTAACTTGGGGCTAATTTTTATAGACCGAGAAAGAAGTCTGTCCTGTGACGACGTTAACTAATGGATCCAGCTAGATGAGACAGCTTACGTAAAATACGACGTATAATCAATTATTCGTCATGAAATGTAATTGTCCTTTGGAGGCGAGCAGAATATTGATCAATAAAGATGAAACTTCATCATCATTCTCTGCAAGTTGTGTTTCACCCATGCTTAATGGCGACTGTACATTTAGCTGGCATATGGTATTGGACAATCGATGTATATACCTATCCTTCACTTTTGATCTATAATGTTTGCGAGCGCATGCCAGGCACATAAAGCATTTCAAATGTATAAGGTTTAATAGATTATACAAGCAGCACGCATAGGAATACCTAGATAAGTGTATTATAGATTGTTTTGTATTGTTATATTCGATACTTTTTACTAGATATTTTATTTATCACCCAATAACATTCTTAAAATCATACTATCACAGCTGGTTGAGCTAGTAAATGGACAAACGAGTTTCTATCTGAGACTACATTCGTTTGAGTTCACCACCCAACATTAGTTATTTACTGATGTACCTACATGTTACGTATTCCTCAACACTCGATAGTTAACACCATTTTCATATTGTATATTAACAAAAGGTGATTAGCTCTAATTATCTTGTCTTTGGAATATCTCTATGTGTGCACATGCGTAGCATTACCGGGGTTATGTTGACCGTGGTCAATGATTAGAGTTATCCCCCTTAGTATGTTACACTATAGAACATTGAGATTTAAAGATTACCAACTGCAATGACATTTTACATATCATACATGGGTGGAAAGATGTTGTTTGGAACAAAAAAAGCAGTTATATGTATGCCACGGACATGCACCTTGCATTATTTTAAACTCCAATTCGCTCCAAAGGGACAATTAAGTTACATGTAATCACGAAGTATTCTCGAAACGTCTTAAGCCCTAATTAGATGTTCGTAAGTTCTAAGAACTTGCCTAACTGGTTTTCTGCTTATGACAATTTTGTATAGAGACCTTTTCTGACTAAGAAATTCTTAAGTTAAGAAGTTTCGAGAATACCGTAGGGCCCCAGGGCCGTTATTCTCGAAATTTCGTGATGTAAGAACTTCTTATTTAAATTGACACGAGCAGAACACCAGTTAGGCAAATTCTTAGTACTTACGAACCTCTTATGACTTAAGAAGTTTCGAGAATACGGGCCCTGGTCAAGGCCACTGTTGCACGAAACTATTGTAGAGCTACAATAGTTGTAACTCAAATTGTAGGGCTCGACTACAGTTGGAAGACCGTTGCACGAATCACTTGTACCGCTACAATAGCTGTAGTTACCGTCGCATGTCTACAATAATTGGTTCGGATCACCAAAATAGTAGTAACATATTGCTTCATATACAAAAATGACAGCTCTTTTTCTAGCAATGCATCAAGTGCATGAAAAATATCCGTGAACCAACATATCAATATTTTAATGTTAAAATCTAGCCAGATTAATAGATTAATTTGTAAGTCTACTTACTTTTCTGCAATGCTAAGCCAAATGCTGTATGCTAGATTTGCTGTCACAGAGTGCTGCTTTGGATAGCTATTTGAAAAAGGAGGAGTTTTTCTCCCCTGACATCATTTTTGGTGACAGGCTTCCGGTGACAACTAATAGGAGTTATAGTATTTGATAATTGATTCTCAAAGTTACGGGTATGTTTAATGAGCATCGATAGGGCATGATTTAAAATTGGAACCATAGCTTTGAAAAAAAAGCTTTCCTATAAACCAATACAATATTCTGTAGACATGTATGGGAACATTAAAGCGTGGTTGCTAATGATGTGTGCAATGGTTGCTATTGCTGTTACAAGAGTTGACAAGTGAAGTGTAGGCCCTACAGTAGCTGTAGTTACAACTGGTTTCGTGCAACAGGGTCCTGGATGTTAAAGATAATATTATCCTTGAGACTATTGTGTCGGCACGTAAACTAGTTATCGATGTATAATTCATAATGAGTAACGGCTAGTACATGCATTTATTCTAGGTTACGGTCGATGTTCTTACCATAACATAATTATGTTGTCGGATATCAGTAGCACGCTCTCCGACATCCATTGTATAATACATCTATTATACGTACACGTCCATAATCACGATACTAATTATACTGCATACTGATTTACCTAATCGTGCATTACCATCGTGAAGGTAAAATCTCCCTCGAAATGTGTTCTTCTCGAAGTTTATACCGTAGATTAGTTTATTGTTTCACAGCTACTACCATACATAACCGGTACCACAAACTAACATGTTACTCGTATGTAATGGTATTTATAATTATAATATCCTAGGGCCCTATTCTCGAAACTTCTTAACGTAAGAATTTCTTAGCCAGAAAATATCTCGAGATTTTCGAGAATACGGCCCCCTGGTGATGCATCCGAGTCTCAGTGTCTGTCCTTAGTTTCTGTTCGACAGAAGTCGATTATTCGTTCGTTACCGCCCCTGTATTGATAATCTCACCCGAGTGTCTTTTGATATCCAATATATCATACGATTTTGTTACTTTTCTCTACGTGTATTGATATATTTGATATCAAAAGACATGAGGGTGAGCTTATACATTGTATCATTCTTCGTCATTTGAGAAGAAAAATTGCACCGCACCTCATAACGATGTTACTGCAAAGTCAATGACGAAGTTACCGTACCTTTGCACTGTGACATCATTGCAATTCTATGAGGTAACACTTTGGAAGTGATGATATCACAATTTAATTGTATCAATTTTATCTACAGCATGTATATGCTTTCAGAACCACTATTGCGTGACACATACTATATAATAGTACCGTAGATACTCTCAGTCAAGCGTCTGTTGATATCAAATAAATCACACAATGTCATTCTTAGCCATTTTAGAAGAAACATTGAACCTCATAAACATGTTACTGCAAAGTCAATGGAGAATATACTACATGTGCATCAGCACCACTGTGACATCATTGCAATTCTATGACGTCCAAATGGGGAAGTGAACTCACAATTTAATTAAATATATCAATTGTATCTACTGCATAATAGTATATCTAATCTCAGAACAACTATTGGGTGATAAAATAGAGTGATACTATCATCTCTATCCTACGAAATAGTTAGATGATAAGGTAGCATACATACACGATGATGATTTAAGTGGCATCCTTTCTCAGAACAATTGTACCACTACAATAATTGTAACTGGGCTCGCGCTACAATAAAAACGTGTTCAGCTTACAATGATTGTAGGCTACAATAATAGTGTTCTACAATGTTCTGTGCAAAGTGGGCCTGAAGATATACACATAACTGTATGCACCTATATAGATCGTATGAAGACAACACACTTATACAATCAATTTGTTTTTAAAAGAACAAATTGTCTGTTCATAATGTATTACCTATGGGCCTTAGACTGCAATAACTATCGATATGCATTATCAATGTAAATTGTATTCCATTATTAAGAAAGAACTCAAACATCCATATGCAAAACTATCAAAAGAAATACTAGTATGTAAACAAATATTTAATACCAGAAGCAATAACTGGTTGTCGACACTCCTCGGCACGGCGAGATTCAACACTTGATTAAACAAAATGTCTACGCTTATTGGAAATTGGAAATTGCATCAATGCTAGCATTTAAAGGAGTAGTGGAATAAACGCAACCATATATGTACACTACACAGTCCACACACGTACACATACAATCATGTAGGTGGTTTCCAAGCAGGTTCTTGAAAGCGGCTTTAATAACACCTGCATTCATGCATATTTTGACTATCCATACTCCATAGTGTCAGAGGATGAAAGGAAATTAGCTATAATAAATTATACTGAAAGGAACCTTTGAAAATCATTAACTTGTTATCTCCCGGAAAATATAGACTTGCTTTTGTTCATGGGAGAGATTTGGAAAAGCAGTATTTGGTTGAGAACAGGGTGACACAGACTAATATATACTATATCCAAATCAGAAAACTAGTATGGCAGATTGGTGTCGAATACTAGTATACCGAGAGTTCTTTAAAATAGTCATGTTTCTACACACTCAACTATGCCCACAATCTTTACTTCAGTAGATACGCATCCGACCAAAGGTTTTTCCTCAGACTGGACTAGACTCCAAAGATGATTTATCATACTACAATTAAATTATATATATTAATAATGTATTTCTATAGCGCCTAATTTCCAGCTTATAGCTGCTCATTGGCGCTGTACATGTACATGTATTACTACCCCGGTCAATGTATGACTGCGCAATCTCGACTCCCTCTCGAATCTCGACTCCCTGAGGAGTAGTCACCCCAAGCTTCCGTGTTGCAGGCGCTAAAAGGTTAACATTCACATCATCATATATTCCTACCGGGTACCCATTCTCTGCTGGGTGAACAGAGCCTCAGAGTCATACTAGTATTCGAACTGTGTCACTTGCCTTTTTCAGCGTGTGTCTGAGTGCAGGAACTGATCCTAGATACTCTCAGGTTATCTTTAACACTTGTCACCAATCCTACTACAGTAACTGTCCTCGACCGGAAGTAGAAAGCTGACTGGTCTACCATGCAGTTCATTGGAGCATGCGCTTCCAGTCAGATGCCAGTTAACTACGCGCTTGTGAGTGACGAGGAATAGATGTGTGATGGTAGTACTGGTATTGCAGTGCCCCGCAAAGCTGACGTTCGTGTATCTAGAGCTTTGTAGAACCTTACTTTGGATGTATCTTTTATTTGACTAGCTCAGATGAAAAAACACCACTGGACGTATTCAGTAACCATTGCAATAAATGCGTACGTACGTACATACATACACACGCACGCACGCACGCACGCACGCACGCACGCACGCACGCACGCACACACACACAATCGCGCACACACACACAATCGCGCACACACACGATTATATAACTTAATCTCAACTATTATCTTTCTATTCCTGGATACTATTTTAGTTGCTCCCAACAGACACAAAACGACGTACATGTACACTGCAAAAGCAGGTGCCATTGCTTGGGCCCGAAACGGTGGTTAATGGAAACCGTACATGTATTATTATACTATAGTAATTGCTACCCTTTTGTGAGGCTCAAGTATCCACAAAGAAACAACAGCGCTCACATACTTGTATCTTGAGATGTTTCTCTTCGTGAATGTACTACTATATAAATTAGTTCACTGATTGTTAACAGCTAGAGCGCTACAATCTCGTGGTGGAAACGAGTCTTTCGTGAAAGGGTGCCCAGACCGTAAGCTGAAATTAGGTACTCTCGTTTTTACTTCAGTGCATAAAAACGGGTAAAGGCATTAATTTTGTTTTGATTGTCTGGTTTCCGTAATAGGAAGCAGCGCTACTGGATGGAATGCATCACCATGAACTCTTTAACGGGGAAAAAAACCAACCCATGCAGGTTGTATTGATTGAATTGAGCTAAGATTGCTTTGAGTTAAAACTGTTTGAAGTCCAGTCTGAGAATGATCATTACAATTTAAATGTACCCGGTAGTTGTTTGTGCACACGCGCACGCACGCACACACACATTAACTCACATTAGCACACACTCGCGCGTACGCACGCACACATACACACACGAGCAGGTTAGTCTTAGTAGTATTTCGTCGCATGCTGCTATTATAAGTCTGTAGCTCATACACGGGGATCAAGTATTACAAAACATTGACACATTCACATATGCGTGATGAATATTGTGCATGCGTTAAAGTTAGTATACCACCTTTCACTTATATGTTGCTTCCAAGCTAGGACAATCTATATCCGAATTTAGCTTGGCTCAAACCACATCAAATACTTGAATGCAAATTACATAAGGTTTGACAATTTACTAGCGTCGTTGTTTGTATAACCATAACGAAATGCTGTTTCTGAATATAATTGATTTAATTAACTTCTGAATCCATCAGTTGACTTGATTAATCAGATAAGGTATGGACTTAGCCCTTTCACCGAACACTAATGTAGTCATTAAAATAAAATAAAATACCGTAAGGTTTTCAAATAGAGAACTACGCAATATTCGGAAGGCATACTCGTATTTATCAGCATCTGAATGATGCATTGCCATACGAAAATGCATACAGTATAGAGACTCGGCGATTTGGATTGAGTTATATTCATAATATCCCACGTTTAGAGTTTATCGGCGGGAGTTAGCTAGAATGCCATCACCTCGCAAACCATTCGACTGGCTAAGTCCAACTGCCCGCGTTGTATACTGAGATTTCTCTGGCTTTACTGGAACCACTCAGGTTATAAGTGTTTGATTGAGACGTTTCTCTTCGTGAATGATTCAGTACTTTGGAGCTCCACTCGGAACCACGGATCTCCACTCGGAACCACGGATCAATGCAACACCGTCAACGTGACCTAGAAACACGAAAGTTGCCACATTCTTTCCTCGCCTGTAGATATTGCCAAGTCAAATTGGTGTCCCGCTAAATGTGCTGTCACTGTTTAATTCTTATTGACTATGCAGGTTTGACATGACGGCTAAAACATCGGCGTGCCTGTCAATATGATGCAGAAGATATATATGTGTTTTAGTGCTTCTAAACAACGCGGATACTAATGGTACATGATGTATAAAAAAAAGTACGTCACGTTATTATGAAAACCCTGATGACGAGGTGTGTTAATTTATGTTGAAACTGTAAACTTAACTCAGCTAGTCATGAACCGTTGCAGTTCACATGGAAAACAAACTATATTTACAATGCTATACCTGACCTATTCTGAACTTAAACCCATCTTGGTCTTTTACTTTAAGATCGTTTCACTGACATGTCATGTCATGTCATGATGACCTACATGTATAGTCGGATCTATTGATGCTGCAAGGCACTAATATATGTGTGTCAGCAAAATAGGAATAGGTCAGGGTTCCGTTATGTCCCGTGGGTGGAGGAATGTGGAGGGAGAAGTTGAGGATTGTGAATGTATTCTCAATTGACTGTAAAGTCAATCCTGTTAATGTGCCAACTCTGGTTAGATTTCAAACGACATTACCATTTAATTATATACGAGTCCAGTGGGAAATTCTGTTCACAGGTTTCAGATAGCCAAACGTCAGGCAACGCGCGGAATTATGTCAACAGGTTCACTCACGTTGTAAGGAATAAGGACCGCCTCCGTGGCGCAGTGGTTGGAGCGTCGGCCCGGAGAGCGGAAGGTCGTCGGTTCAAATCCTCGGCCGCGTCATGCCAAAAGACGTTAAAATACTAGTATGGTACTTGCTGTTTCCCTGCTTGGCGCTCAGGATTAAAACTGTAAAGCAAGGACTGGTTGGCTCGGAGTCAGTATAATGTGTCTGGGGGAAGTTCTAACTGCGGAATGATATTCCAGTGAACTAGCACTATACAGACTGGTGAAATAGCAAGACTGGTACAATCAGTCATATACACATACACACATGCATACACTGCATACAAGCCATGATGTGAGCACGCTCTTGAAAGCAGCTTTAAACCCCAATTACCAACAACAACATAAGGAATAAGACCTATGCAAGATCCCATAAAAATATCGATACCTGTGGATTGTAATTGTTGTTACACCACGTCCCAATTCGCTTAGTGTAAAAACAAAACACACATAAAAAAACAGCAAATCGTAATGCAAAATAATGCCTTTCTTTTTGAATTACAAGTGGAATTGCATTGCTTCTTTTCATA
>JAULBO010002021.1:0-12666 GCA_032355325.1 Clypeosectus delectus | reverse complement strand
TTGTAAAAAAAAGTTATATTGACTGGTTTTGACAAGTCCGACGTAGATCTACTGGGTCCACTCTACAAGTCCCTGTGGTTAAACATGGTTTCAAACAACCACTGTATCGTATAAAAATACCAAATACTAGTACTCTAGTCTAGTAAGTATTGAACCACACTACTTCTTTATAAACTGTATACTAGTATATTATAATATAGCATGTACAACATATCCGTATACTAGTATATGCATGTATTGTTGTATATACAGGTAATTTGATCACATGTGCCATTCGAAGACCCTTCTACTGATAGCTATACTGTGCTGCTTGGGATCTGGGGACAAACCATGAAATATAACATGGTGTAGATACATACATATTATAGTAACCTATAACCCTCACCTGACACATTGACACTTGTATTTCCTTCAACATATCCAGCTTTATTACCTAGATGTTTATCAATATACCCAATGGGCCATCGAAAAGGGGAGGAAACACAATCCATACTATAGACGGCATAGTATTCATGATCCAAAACCAGATATCTACATCATTCTGTATAGATAACTTGAACATAATATACTTCTACCAACACTACAGTATATTGCGATCTAGAGATTGGTTTTCTCTAAAAAGAAATGCACTCATTTTCAATTACTGCTGAAGTTCCCACCACCCTTAGCGTAACCAATCGGCGACGAATATACAACAGAAACACAATGCTTCTGAATATAGTGTAATTGTTGTAGATGCTTTACTAAATATTTTGCCATTTACTACATTATTTTCTCTAAACTTCTCCACAAAGCAACCTCTTTACCTGGTCAGAAGAACATACATATCCTTAACTCAATCTCACAAAGCTCTCCCACCACGTGGTCAGGCCGACAGACGAAATACGACCCCACTAAATATGTTTATTGTGTGCACGCACAATGTACAGCAAAATTATGTTAAATTGAGTCCGGGATGTTTTCAAGTCTGTGTTCGGATCTGTATATACTAGTACTCGTACATATCAACACCGCTACTCATCCCGCCCACAAGCAGGTGATGCCGTCCACAGGTTGGACAATTGAATTGAAGGACATGTGTGAAATATAGTAAAGCAGTGATAATCTTGTGGACAATATTATACATTAAACGAGAGAGAATCGCCGATGGATTGAAATGTGATGAAGTGGCATTTTTGACAGCATATTGATTGATAGTGACAAAGTGTTTAGCATCAAACAATATATACGCTGACATGAGAGTGTTTTTTAAAAACCGTGTGAAAAATGTGTAGCAACCGTACGTAGCGGTGCATGAAATAACGCCTTTCCAGTAAGCATGTATTGACCCAGCGGGGTATGTCTACCACCCTCAAAAAATAGTTTTCATCTACTATTGACGGCGATCGGTTTCTTCTGACCTGTTTTCTTGTACATGTGACAGGTACGGTTACATATAATTTGATAGATGCAGATGTCTCTTGAAAGTGTAGCTTGCTTCCCCCACGTCTCAGAGTCTGTGATAAGGTGATAGATAGACGAGAACGCGCAACCAGGCGTTGTATCGCTGTTTGGTTATTAACCGAATTATTTGAGCATGGTTTTTTTAATGAAAATTTACACTCAAAGAGGCAATATACATGAAACGTACATTTGCTGGCATACTAATATGCTTTCGAAAATAATTTCCAAGAAAAACAGAATTCAGCATTATGCCCCGTGTGTTCGTCGGAAGCACTTAATAAATATATGAGGTGGGTGGTTTTTTTATAAGAATACTGAAGTACGCGTGTTGAAGCGTGCTGGCAACCTCTCGACCACGTGTCGTCCTAACATACCTTTGCTACTGTTGAGTGTAAACTTTCTGAAAGTAACATTCCTCCGTCCTCGACAACCATGGCTGACTGGTTTACCGACTACGTAACGATACCCCTTTACCCCTCTTCTCACAGAGCGTTGTTAGGTTAATAGGCGACTTTGCAAAGCCGGTCCAACTTTCATGTAGGCCCATACAACCGAGGAATTGAAATTTAACTGTATCTTAAACTCCACTGCTTCCGATTCAACGTATTCTGCTTCTATTGTTAAAACGCAGGGAGATAGAATCATCCCTGGCTGCTTCCATTTCTTGCTGTAATGAATGTTTTTGAAAGTGTGTCGAAACAATTTCCGTTTCAATATTATTCCACGGATAATCCATGTTTGCTAGTTATCCGAGCAATACTATAGTGTTCATCCGATTCCCAGAACACTAAGTCATATCAAAGCGGCTTTACTTTCCTATGCTGGTATTTTAATGGGAAAATCTTGAAAATATTCCTAATTGTATTTATAAGGGACAGTGCATGATGCATGTACATGTTTGTCCATACTGTGGCATACAGTTGATATGGTCTAATATATTATACAATTGTCTATCAGAACGTACTTTTCAGTATGTTTAGTTCGTATTAATATTAATTATATGCATCTGATGTGTGTATTCTGATGTATGCATGTATAACATACTATATTCTGTAACCACTATATAAAAAAAGAAACAATAAATAGAATAATAATGAACTATATGTATATATATTAATTACTACTATTATTTAGCAGTTCACATGCATGAATTTCCCACATATTAATAGTTATGCATTGGACATCCCGTTACATCCCGTCTGTTTCTATGCGTTTGAGTGTCGGTATTATTTAACATCAAAGGGCTTCACCTGTCCTAAATGGTCGTGACAAATTACATTTCTAGGCACGTGAAGGAGAGTCCTCATACCGCCTCTACATTACCTGTTATGACTTGGCGGATTAGCCTTTGTTGTGCGCATGCTCCCTAAGACTCTTGATAGGGGGTCGCGGGGGTAATGGTCAGATATACAAGATGTAGGGTGGGAGGTTGCGACGGGGAGGGGTTGGAGTTCTAATCCCAAAGGTGATATGTCAAGATCAAATGGCATCAAGAATAAGGATAAAGTCCTCGGCGGTGAATTTCTGCTCCGCCGATCTTGACAATATGTTATGATAACAATCACAATTAAGTTTTATCTAACGCAACTGTTAATAATTCAAAACGTATCCTTTTTTGTGTACACGCCTTGTGATTTTTCTATGGCATAATTGTTTCCTTTATGACAAGTGTATAAGCGTATATGTCATCAGTTTTCTTGCTAATGTTGCGCCCGTGGTTATAATAAGCTATGCAGCGATGTGATGGATGGATTTTGAATAATTTTATATACGATTTTCAAGACTTGGCTTTGAAACTTACCAACGGCGTACCTCAATCAAATTCTCATTAAGTCCATACGGATAGTATGCTGGCATAGTATAATGAACTATCCCCAGTAAAGTAAAATAGGAACTCATATTACACAAACTAGTATCACCTTGAAAAATGACAATATAAGTAAAGAGTATCTGTATAGACTAAATATTGGAAGGGGACACTAAGAGTATAATATACGGTGTACAATAACGTTCTCCTAGCACATTAAGCTGTCTTTGAAATCTTATCTTATCTCAACATATTAAATGTGCGGAATTGGTTAAAGCTGACATTTGGAGTTTCAAAGGATATGTCAATTTCAAATAAAACGGTCATTAAAACTATATATGATTTATATCCAAACCACATAAATGACAGTTGACAAACCAGCATGACATATCGGCCTACCACATTGTGGTGCTTTACGTAGGGTTACGTGCGGAAACGTCCAGGTTGATGGTAATGTATTATTGCCAAACACACTACCAGTAGTGGGAGATTCTTGGGGTGGGTGGCGGGGGGCCCATTTCGCTGCGTTTCATTTTTTTCCCCAGACATCTGAGACAGTAGCCGTAACGTGCGGTCCAGGTCAAAGGAATTAATCTCGGCTTTCTATGCAATTCGTGTTGGTCTGTGTGTATTAAATGGGCCTTTTCGTGTTTCCCGAGACGGGCTGTCATGCATTACGAACACACCAGTTAAGTGTATTAACCTACCCACTGGATCCGTGTCGAGAAGGGTATACTGTATAATAGCAGCAACATCTGTAAGCTGGGTGTTCACTTAGGTTGTCATACACGATATCTTCTTCAAACAATGATTACGATGTGGGTTTCGGGTGGGGGTTGGGAGGTGTTTGGGTTTGTAAGATGAGTGTGTGTTGTTGTTGTTGTTGTTGTTGGGTTAAGTGTTTATCCGGTCGCCTTCCGACGTTGCCGATTTCGGCAGACCGGACCCACCTAGGGTCGCATTTGTGTCAGCTTCCGTATTGTGTACGGGTGGCACTGGATGAGTGTGTGTATGTACTTGTATATATATATATATATGTATATATATATATCTGTATGTCTTTGTGTGTGTGTGTGTGTGTGTGTGTGTGTGTGTGTGTTTCCGTATGTGTGGGTGTGTGTGCGTGTGTGTCTCTATAGTGCACATGTATATCGTGTACGCGCGTGCGTCCATACTATACCGTGCATGGTGCCGTGTCTAATAATAATTTAATCGGATAGTGTGAATAATACCTTTATTCCTTCTATAAATAGTGGATACTTAGATAGTCCACACACTTTCCCCTTCTAGGTTCCAGTATCTATCGACACAGTGGCTGGAGTATTTGTTGTATCAGCGCATAGTATACTAAGAACTTATTAGCATACTGAATTACATGAAGTGATCTTGGTCATGTTTTACTATGGTAAATCCGAGAGTTCTACGACTTGGATGTAGATTGCATCGGCATGTGCATGTACGTCACCCACATTAAACATGCCCAACCAATGAGGAATCCATACATTGCCAGAACTTGCAGAAGAAACATTTCCAAAATAAACGTGTTCATGCAGGAAGCTCGTTTCAAACAAAAATATGTATGGGAAATGTGCCGATATAGTATTTCAAGCCAGCGTTATTTCAAACCACGGCATTCGACAGCTTACACGCGAGTAAACAGGGAAGATACATCTTAAATTATTAGTTTACCTACAGCATATACATAGACCTTAAAACAACAAACACCTTTGAAAAGTAGGATTCATCGAAAGCTGGGATTAGGAACCGAAAACGGATCAATATCATAAAGGGATAAAACGTAATCCGCGTTGGAGACTGTAGGATATATTTACCACAAAGTCTAGACGTTCTCTGTTGACATTGGAATGGTTGACAGCTCGAGAAGGAGCACGGTTCTGGTTGAGATTATTTGAAACTGACCAGAACTCGACCAGGATGGTTATAAATCGATACAAATAACGGGTATGATGATGGTGCTCAGAATAGCGTTTCTGTCAAGATATGTGCAACGGAATCATGCATCTGGGGATTTAATATATGTTCGCGTCATTCAGTAATAGTTTCGTTATCGTATAAGATACCACCACGATTATAGTATTATATTCCTCTGCCAGCAGTGTTAAGGCATTTTAGATGTGTTCGACACACGCCATGAACATATTGTCCTCCATAAATCTTATCCAGACGACCAACAAAAGTCATCGGATCTAATCAACAACAATGCATACAGTGAGTAACTGTTGTCGACGTATATCACTACCACAGCGGATGGGAAGCCCGCCTATGTATTTTCTGACATTCGAAAACTGTCCGGACAATGGTCTGACCAGCATCCTGCTGGTAGCGTACTGTCTGACGTGACCACCCCGCAATGCCAGCGTCTCCGACGGGCTTGCTGTCACATCCGAGTAGGTATGCTGGAGAAACCAGTGTCTATGACAAGAGCCGTGACATGGTTGTTGTTGTTGGCTTAAGTGTTTTTCCGGTCGCCTTCCGACATAGCCGATTTCGGCAGACCGGTCCCACCTAGGGTCGCATGTGTGTCAGCTTCCGTATTGTACGGGTGGCACTGCGTGACATGGTCGAATACATCCCTGTATATACATCGGAATATCGACCCGTAGTTTCGAAGCTTTCTTAGCTAAGAAAATTCGTTAAGTCCAAAGAATGTTTGTAAGTGGTAGATTCCCAAAACTTCTTTACTGAGAAGTTTCTTAGGTACTAGTATATGCCAAGTTACTAAAGTACATGTATTTAAGACAGGCAAAGGACCATTTTGTTAGTTAAAAACAATTGCCCCCTTTATTGTTACTGTTGACGGCGACAAGCTTCTAATTAACTAACCTAAATTCAAACGCCTTTATCAGTCATGCGAGTCATATGATATGCGAGACATACATGAGTAAAACTATGAAAATTAATCCGACAACATAAAGCACACTCGACTCGACCAAGATTCACTATAGCCAGCCATCTTCAGTACTGTGTGTATATCTAACCATCTAGATGATTAAACAGTGTCGATACAACGTTAAACAGCGTCGGTGAGTCCGAGAGTTATCTGCCGCACAAGACAACAACGCCACCGTATTTACCAAGTACTTGACATCCATTCACATGCCTCGTCAACCTATACGTGTCGATATTCATACCCAGATATGATCGAATAATCTACGAGATCATATTTTCTTAAAACCGTACCAGCATTAAGTACGATCTTTTCATCGCAGACACGAAATTCATGTTTCGGGACTTACTGAACCTACTATCAACACGGTAAACCGATATATAACAATATACATGTATCAAATAATATTCAAGACAAAGCCTTTCTGAGTCATTATGTGTGATGGAGACGAACATGCTTCAAAGAAAACACCCTAAGGGTTTGGCACAATACGTTGAGCAAACTCACGATCCAGTAACGGAGTATGGCCAAATCCTGATATGAGAGGGTATCATCTTTCATCAAACATAATTTACTGTTTCAACATTGCTTATTAAATGGACGGTGTCGCATTTCGCAGAGAACGTTCTCACGGACGATACAGGGACATGGTAGTGGTCATCTACAAATGGTCAGCTACGCCCCCTTAGGACATTTACTCTGATGAATCTTCAGAATGTGTCTTCTGGCCCACTGGTCAGTTTTTATCGCGTCCAGGTGACGAGGGTCAAGCCCATGGGCACACGCCAACGCCCTTAATAACATGGTCAAATTCTGACCTGAGCACCTGAGCAACTGACCATTGACTGATGGTCAAACGGAGATGGACAATGCCGGGTTCGGACCTCGGGTCAGAGGTTAACGGGGTGGCATCTGGGATGAATCGACGAAATTAGACTGGAAAGCTTTTTCTCTTAAATCAGCGTAGCAAGCCTGTGTTACCTCGTGTCGTTCACGTTTTGCAATGCAGGTCCGCTTGATTTAAAGACTATTTTGCCGTGTCAAATAGTGAGTAACAATCACTGTCGGAAAAACATTATTCTCCGCGTATCTAATCCTTCACACCCCGGGGGTACGGGAGATATCCTCCACTCCAGAAACGTATGTTATTTGTGAGACAATGGTAATGTAACCAGAGGGACGCGGTGATACTGTCGCAAATGCCCTGTCCAGGGGTATAAACGGTGTATAATTAGAGGCTTTACGCTATCAAGCGGCGTTACAGAACTGTAGGCGTGATCGGGAGATGAACACAATGAAAGGCACATACGCAGACATTTAGAAAATAATATAATGCAATGAGTAAGCAAAAACATCTATGCTCTATTATAAATAAGACATCAATATGTAAATATAAATGAATACGTAGAGTGTACATACACGTAGTACATTATACATTTGTATGTGTGTGTGTGTGTGTGTGTGTGGGTGTGGGGTGTGTGTGTGTGTGTGTGTGCGTGTGAGTTCGTGTGTGTGTGTGTGTGTGTGTGTTTGTATCCTTATAAATATAAGTGTGAGAGAGAGAGTGCGTGTTTGTGTGTGTGTGTGTGTGTGTGTGTGTGTGTGTGTCTGTGGGTGGGTGTCTGTGTGTGTGTGTGTGTGCGTGTGAGTGCGTGCGAGTGCGTGTTTGTGTGAGTGTGTGTGTGTGTGTATCCTTGGTATAAATATAAGTCTACATTTCTAAGTCGACCTAGCTAACAAATACAACCACAATGCTAACTATATACTAGTATACCATTATATATCTACGTGGATTGCCAGTGTCTAGTATACTGCTGATTACTAGTATAACTATTTATCAAGTTATTTCAATTAATGAATGAATATGGAATTCAAACATGATATACTAGTACATAATTTGATATCTGACGAAGGAAACAAATGCGAATACAAATCTCAAAATATTGATATATCGATTTAACGTACCCCATCTGACCAAACCAATTGGGGATGACTCTTTAAAAAAGTTAAACTAATTTCCTGTTCGCAAAGTTCTATGCATGTCAAATTAACATGTCACCTATAAATTGAATCTTCTCTCTCCATATTGCCAGCCCCGTGCTTTGTAAACTCTGTTATGCTCGTGCCACATTCGCTGACCCCTGCAACCCCAATTAAACGCTACTCATTACCCCAATAATCATTTAAATCCCACTTCAAAACTTAATCTTGCACGGATACAACAATTTATGTCATTTAAAAACATGACAATGGTGTCAAAATAAACCTGTTACGTTTTCAAGACGTTCTCGTTCCAGTTTCGAGGATCGCGTAGTGTGACATCCACTGTTTGCCGTACCCCCCCGGGCCATAGATTAGCCCTTCGGACGGGCAACTCGCACAATGGTCAGTTAAGCCATGGGAGAGGCCATCAATTGGCCGTGATATACCGTGAATCTGAACATAATAATAGACAACAGAACCATTAAATGCTCCGTCTGATTTAAGGCCAGACTTCCTACATAAATTATCAGCGTAATGTCTTGGTATCGTATACTAGTTTAGTATACACAATATCTCAACTATGATTTGGACAGACGATATCATCATCATAACGCTATGTAATATTGTATAATACATTCACTTCATCTCTGCGGTATAATGCGAGTGGTTTCCAAATTGTGTATCCATGTAGCAAACTGTCAGAAAGTGACCAAAGAGCATAGCTTAATATTCGTAAATGTTATTGGTATATTTCCAAAGAGCTACTTGCTATTATATATAGTATTAGTAACGGCAAAATGCTTTAAGACAGCACGTGTTTTGGGACGTTCGATGACGCTCCTCTTTTAAAAAATAAATTTTTAAAAAGCGGTTCGCCTTACTCTAGTACATTGTATCTCATTCTAGGACCAGGGGCAGTATTCTCGAAACTTTTTAACTTAGGAGGAAATTTCTTAGTCAGAAAAGATCTCTATAAAATTGTCATAAGCAGAAAACCAGTTAGGCAAATTCTTAGTACTTTAAACAGTTTCGAGAATACGTACCCTGATATATCGAGCGCGGACTGGTCACTGTCTACATACAGGTTATATAGACAGTGTAAAATCGGGGATACGCCTCGGGTCGAAACACAGACTGTATCTCTTTGCACGAATCGAGTTTAAGTGGACCATGTGGGTATATGCGACGAATCGCACTTATATTCTAAAAGGGGAAGCCGCTCAAGTCCAGTTGTGCATGTCATGAATGTCAAACAGACAGTGTACATTAACCTTTGTGATTGAATACATCGCTTTCCTAGAATAGAAATTCAGGACTCCATTTATTTTTAATACTGTTTCCCCGTATACAGTGCATATGGGACAATGGCCAGGTGTATTATATTTCTTGTAAAGTTAGACGATTTGTTTGTGTGTCCGTGTTGATCTGTGGGCTTTATAGTCACAGTGTATAGGGAGTATAAAGTAGACTCGAGATAGCCCGATATTCATTCAAAATCCGGTGACATAAACTGGTCAAAGATCTGAATGCGCTACGCACTCACATAAATACGTCCTGACACAGACGCCATGTTCATAGCAAATGTTCTACAGATATGTTCTTGGTTCATTGGGCATTTTGTTAAACATCTACAGTTCCAATTCCCAAACCATTCCGTATCGAAATGCATTAAACATGCCGATACCTTTGATTAGCAATTACTAGTATATAATGATATAGCTCCAATTAGGTGTCACCGGAAATCTGTCAACGGAAATGGTTTCCAGACGAGACTTACACTCCCTATAGGTCTACTATCAAATAAGGTGAATGGAGTGCAAACCTCCGCGCGACAAGAGCGTAGTAATTTAAATCCCGTGGTCTGTGACGACATTTTAACCGGTGTCCAGAGGTACGTCTTCATACGGAAGAATTTACTAGAGACATTAGAGGAAGAACTTGACGATGGATGCGATAAGGCCATTATAGACTAGGCGATGTTTTATCGCCGCAACAATGTTTCCAGAAGTTGCGGCAATATGTGTTTCCGCCACACTTTGCTATGTACATTATAGGCGACTTTATAATTGTTTCGGGGAACTGGAGGTATTTTCACGTGCAGTTAGCCACTAATCGCCTAGTGTATAATGGCCTTTAGTTTGAGGAAGAACGATAACTCACCTTCATGTCCGCCAGATTTGGCTTTCTTGATATAGTCAACGGTCATCTCTAAAATATCGGCCTTTTCTAACTTGCTTGGTCTCGTGCTCTGGAAATATAAACGTTGCTGAAGAGAATAATAATATATTGTAGTGAATCAACTTCTATTATGTAAGATATTAGCATAGATCTAACATATAAGAAATACTAATGAAAAATATTTACCAGTAAAACACATCGTCGAAAAAGAGTGAAGCTACATTTATATCGTGCCATCTCTATAGACAATTCATATCATACGGATCTGGGCCCGGTTGTTCAGAAAGTGATTAAGCTAATCACATGGTTAGCGATACAATCATTTTAAATTAAACTAATTTTCTCTTAATTATTTGCATATTTAATTAGTGCTTCATTTCAATAAATATCTTATGCAATAACTAATTTTTACTTTAAAAGCCTTTGAAAGTATAACTTTGTGTTTAGCCTAACCGTATGATTAAGCTAATCACCTTCTGAACAACCGGGCCCGGAAATATATATCACTGTAATGGTATTTTATATAAACATGTATCTTACAAAGTATCTTAAAATAAATGTTAATATAAATGTAATTACGAAATAGATAGTGTCATCATTTGTTGTCATAGCCAATCTTGGACACGAGAATAGAAATAAACACGCGTGAGAAGCAGAACAAGACCATAAGCAAAAATAACGACAAATGGTTTCCTGTTCTCGTTAATTCTTATAGGATTGGGTGGTGTGTTTTTCTCTCTAGAATACAAATCAGCATGGCATGAGTGATTGCGGCGACCACGGTCATGAAACACTAGCAGGCGGGATTGTCTTTCCGTCGTCGAGTTATCTTTCTTGGATGGAACTCTTGATCTCCTAAAGTTGTCATTGCAGGCATCAGCATGGATAATTCACGTCGAGTATGACATTACGTTTAGAGAATGTATTGTTAATTATAGGAATGACATGTTTATGATGCCGCGGTGACCATTGACGTAAGACAAAGTAACAGACAAGATGAATCTATATTTGACATTGACACTAATGTAACACACTAAGTCACGTGGGGAAAACGAAGTTTACAGTAATTGGGGCGACATAATACATAATGGCTCGTGTTGTTGTGTGCCTTTAATATACATATATTAAAGTTGAAGTTATCCCGATTAATTTGCAAATAATAAATAAATAAAAATAATATTATTCTAAATATTAAGCGATGTGCATTGTGTATGTTGGCCCTCGATATCACGTCGTTGACCATAGCAAATGTTATACTGTCCATAGTCCCAGAAACAGAAGCGTCGGTAGTGTGATAAATATTAATACCAGACAGTATGCTTGGCAGTAGATGTTTATTTCATGTTCACGCATGAGCGATGCTATTAAGGTATCCATGTTTAAAAGGGGAGGGAATCCCAAAGTGGCATCACTATTCTGGTAGTGATTGCTAGACTAACATTTTTAAAGAGGGTCGGGGCGGGGTACATGTAAACACCTTTGGGGGAGTCGGGGTGGGGAATCGAATAGAAGAGAGTTCATTTTAAGGGTGTAATAGTAAATTGCAATTACCAATTTAATGAACATTATTCTCTTTGTAAGTATGATCTTACCTATAATAACAAAACAAATCCGAAGCGTAAGAAGCTAACTGGAAATTCGTATATAGTAATAGAAACAAATGTGAACGTGATCTTCAACACAACGCGACACAAATAACGACGAAATTACCCTTTATATTTAAGTGCAGCGCTTAAAAGAGAATCCTTTGGCAATTATACCTGACAGCCTTTAATAATGTTATGAATGTGGACTTTCTTATCAACTAAGCTAGACGAATGGTAAGCTGCATTAGAAAGCTCGTTAATTCGTTTCATGTGTATACGTGCTAGTTTACATACGCTTGCTTCGCGGTGATGTGGTGCGCCCCATATTTTTAATTAATAACTTGAAGAGTTGAAATGTTTTTCGAAAAAGGGCGGTGTACTATACAAAATGTAATGATTTGAAACTTTGGAATTGTGTTACCAGTATGGTCCAGGACACCTGTAGACGGCTAATACTAGTAGTTTGAATAGTACCATTGACAACTAACTAAGCACATACAGTGTATAGTATACGAGAGTGTAGTTTTATACAATGTCATGCATGTACATAGGAACCTGTATTCTGTAGCTTATTAACGGAGTATAATACTAGTATATCAACAGTATATTAGATTATTCAGCGTAATGTTGGGGACACCATTAATGTTCTTTTCGTGTTTTGGAAATGGACCACTTGAGAAATGTTACTTGGTGTGTGTGTGTGTGTGTGTGTGTGTGTGTGTGTGTGTGTGTGTGTGTGTGTGTGTGTGTGTGTGTGTGTG
>JAULBO010001910.1:0-12672 GCA_032355325.1 Clypeosectus delectus | reverse complement strand
CCCCCCCCCCCCCCCCCCCCCCCCACCCCCCACCACCCCAGAGAGATCTGTACATCACCTTCTGTTTCTTTGAGATTTCGTCGGACAGGATCTTGGAGTCGTCGAGGATCAAGATGGCGCCCTCGTCCTCAAGGATGTTTCCCTCGGAGGCGGACAGCGTGTGAAGGATTTTGTCCTCGACCTCCTTCAGCTGCTTGTTGTTGGACGCGCTCGTCACGATCAGAGCCTGCCTCTCCTCCTCCAACTCCGGCCTGCGGAGGACAGAAGGAAGAGTAGATGGTCAGAGAGACTTCAGTGTAGAAATAATGCTCTGCCCATGTAAGTTCAGAGCTAGTAATTAATACCTCCTAGAGTCTATGCTAAGCCCATACAGTAGGAATCCCCTAGTCACAAACAATGTTAAACAATCGACAAATCTTATATGTATGCTATGTGCATGTACTTTGCATTTTAAACTCCAATTCGCTCCAAAACGACAAATTAATCCGTGACAGTATGCCTTTAAAGTGAGAGTGTGTAATGCTACCGTGCCTACCTCTCCTTTGCTACCACGATTCCCAGCAGTTGGTCCTCCAGGCCCTCGGGGGTGATCATGAAGTTCAGCAGTGACACCTTGGTGGAGATCTCGGGCAGGTAGTGCGGGTTGCGGAGTTTTGTCGTGATGTAGAAGCGGAAGTCCATGCTGTACTCTATCACGTTGTCCCCGAGTCTGATCATGTCGATACCGCCTAGTGAATATATATGTAGTGTCACTTCTAGTTCTAATTCTAGCCAACATATAGATAGTTTCACTCCTACAGAGTCATCACTCATCATAATATAGATACAGTGTCACTTCTGCCTTGTCAACATATCGATAGTCACTTCTGCTTAATCAACATACACTAGTAGATACAGTGTCACTGCCTCGTTATATTATAGTGTCACTTCTGCCTAGTAAACATATAGATAGTGCACTCCTGCCTAGCTGACATAGTATACAGTGTTGTTACTGCCTAGTCATAATATAGTGTCACTTCTGCCTAGTAAACATATATATATAGTGCACTCCTGCCTAGTTGACATAGTATACAGTGTTGTTACTGCCTAGTCATAATATAGTGTTGTTACTGCCTAGTCATAATATAGTGTTACATCTGCATAGCCATCATATAAATAGTGTCACTTCTGCCTAGTCAACATATAGTGTCACTCCCACCTACAGTAGCCATCATATACTAGTATACGGTAGTCTGCAACTAGATGGCCCTTGACAAGATATAGTGCTAATTCTATTGTATAAGATATTAATACCCCCCACCCCCCAAAAAATATATAATTTATAATGCTATTTTAGGTAATATGACAATTATTATCACTTACACAATGAGAATGGAAAAAAACACACATAGTATATGCATTGAATGAAACACAATGCTTTTTTAAAACTTCAAGTTAATTAAATATGAAACGAGCATAATTAGTGATAATCAACAAGACATGTGAAGGAGTATGTTTATGCTGCAGCTCTGGGCTCAGATGTGAAAGTGTGAAGATGAAGCACAAATGACAGCCTGTGAATATGTAGAATTGAAATGAAAAACCCCCCGAAAGATTGAAAACACATCACTGTAGAACTGAAATTATAAAGAACTCTTCTTTTTCATTGCAATTATTATATAGCACCTGGACTTCTAGTTCTAGTGCCAAAATTCAGATCTGCACACAATGTGGTTGTTCTTGTAAAACAAAAAGCAGAAGTGGAAACCATTTTCAAAGCTGACGGATATTTCTGTTCAAAATTCATGAAACAATTTTAACATCTGATCCACCACTTGCAAAAGTATTTATGCATGTCATCGCATGTGGTGAACCTTTTTTGCATTCAAAATAAAACTTCATAAAATTTTCTCCGCCTTTAAGTGAAATGTACATGACTGCAGTTGATGGGCACTCAAGTGCGACATGACGGTGACGCACATCATTGTCACGTGTAGATTACTACCTTTCCGTTCGCCAGTGGCAGAGGCCTCTTAATGATAAAACAGATACTGTGTGAGTATGAAAATAACGACACTTCCTCCGCCCTGCTTGGTCATTTGGGCATCTGCAATTGCCTCCAGCAGGGAGAAGGTTAAACATATGAAAACGCCTACACTGTACATGTATATCTAATAGACTTCCGAGTACAAAGCCTCATAGAACAAATAAAAATAAAACTGAAATGCAAATGCATGCTTTAAGACTAAATTTATGCTATTTGTATGCTATTATATATGCTATTAATTAACAAAATAAATCGTAGAGGGTAACTTAGTGATGTTGAAAAATAAGGCAGATACTATTCTAATGACAGTAAAACATTCATCACGCTGTCAGATACTAGTATTATTGTTATAAAACTACCGTAATACTAGTATTAAATAGAGTAAAACTGAATGATCATGAGTCTAGGCTATTTCTAAATTAAACAATATCGTTCACACCAAAATAATCAGAATTACAGGTAATTAATAGACAATAGACATGTACATACATATATAGATGAAGTAGGGACTAAACTTAAGGGGTATTGGCAAGACAAGAGATAATTACCAACATTTTGACTTATTTTTGGTGGCAATATTCTCATTTAAAAATGTTAGGTACTGGAATATAAGACAATTTTCTGTACTACCGGTAGTTCATATATGAACTGTCAATATATGTAACCTACATGGTTGAAAAAAAAATATAATAATAATAATTGCTCATTTTAAAGAACAAACATTGTATACCTGATACAAAAAAAAGAAAGAAAATTCATCATTACAAATTTGTATCTATCAACAAAAAGTAAGATACAAGTATTTGAAATTGCATTCGATGTAAAGATGACATATACACTGTCCTGCCAACACCTTATGTAACATATATATATATTTAATTCTAAAACATGCAACAGAGAATCTGTGATACTAGTATATATGCACAATGAACATTACATGAAGTGAACAGACTTGTACGTTCACATTCAGTGTTTATGCATATTTAATGAGAATATACAGGGGCCTGTTGCACGACGCTCTTGTAGGCTACAATAGTTGTAGGGCCAACACTTTGCTATTGTAGCGGGAGCCCAGTTACAACTATTGTAGCGCTACAAGAGCATCGTGCAACAGAGTTTGTTAACATGAATACACAGGATATACAAGATAATGAAATGTACAGTAGACTAGAGTAGAATATTCTAAGTAATTTCCTGCTCCACAGTGCACTGAGATATTAGTGTTGACTATTATAGTGTGACTATATTCGCTACTAGTACTAGTATATGAAAAGTGAGAAAATAGATATTACTAGAAGATATTGGGGAAGTATGAATAATAATCAAAGACATAATTGATATAGGTATTTAAGATATTGCCAGAATTAGGTCCTATAATTGAAAGATTATTTATTTAAATCTGAAAACAGCCCTTAATTTAATATACGATTTTATACGATATTACTAAACAACCAGGTTCTGGATTATAGAAGATATCTTTTATAAATTTACGATACCAAGAATGATTATATAAAGTGACTTCATACGTAATTACTAGTAATTGGTGATTAGTTTTATGTGCTGTTATTTCCACATGCTTTTATTTGACAGAAGCGTTGAACTATGTCGATAAAAACAGCCTTAGAAATGTCTCACTAGTTATTAAAAAAAGTCATATTTGCAAAATCTATACGTGGATCCTCGAGAAGACATAAATCGGTGCCTACTGAATCTGTGACGATCATAGATTTCCTGAAGAGTGACCCACGATCAAAAGGTGAGACAGCTAACATTGACATTGACACCTTGTTGTCGACGATAAATAAAAATTGAAGCAGATTGAGACATGAAGCGATTCTTGCCTAGTATTAATTGCCCTGCAAATTTATCGTTAATTAATTTTGTTATTTATTTTGGTTAAAAGCAGCTTGCTCATTGACAGTGGAAATAGATGCGACAAAGCAAGAGTATGACTATTAGTAAGTGAAATATTGATTGACTCTTGTACATTTCGCTATCTACAACCGTTGTATATTTCCATAATGACACATATAAGTGAATTTATTGGTACGCTTTTGTGAACGACAATATACATGTATATATCCATATCTGTCTTACCAGTTTCACCTATTCAGATCGTAAAATATAGAGGTCATAGTTTAAAGGTCAAAGGTCAGGAGAGCATGAATGAAAGAGATATCAAGCTACTGAAATCTGATGCTGAAACTATAGGTTTTTAAAGAGGGGTTGTCATACCACTTGCTGGATTACGGGGGAAAAAACAACAACAATACAATATTAGATCATGTTAAAGTACCGGGTATATCTCAAAATATAAAAATAACTTGATCATGCAAATATTAATAAACCGATGAAGATTTATGTTTGGAAACTACTTCATTTAAGTAACCGTATTCGACGTAAATAGCGCCCTGCTCAAATAAATCATTACAAATCACGATTGAAATTTTGTAATTAGCACTCTTCTTTATAGCATCTTCGTGCTTACCATATCTAAATTCAATTTTGAAAGTTTAAATGATATTACGGTATACTGTACCATAGAAATATAAAATTAAAGAAAAATTGTAATTAATATTGTGCTATCAAAATCTTAATACTGGTATCACATTGATGTCACATTCTCAACAACTGGGCTTTGGGCACTAATTATGTCAAATACGGTATCACTGAAATAAAAAATACTAATTAATAAATTGAAGTGAATTTTGTAAAAGAAAATATTTAAATTTAAATTTTCAAACATGCACCACAACTATCTATATGCATTTCAATTTTTAATTAATAAACTTTAAAAAGAAAAATCTTTTTTTTAAACTTACTTTGTCTGAAGGTCTGCTTTAAGAGCAGTGGCTCTAGGGATGGATCCAGATCCTCGGCCACGTTCTCCAGAAGGAGGGGGTTGCCGAAGTTGATGCAGTTCTCCAGGGTCCGCATGTAGTCCGAGTCGGACAGTTTGATCACGGACAGGGTATTGTCCTTCTCCGAATTCTTCACCCACTTGTTGGCCTGGCCTTGGGGGTCAATCATCAGAGGCCTGAGGGGGTGGGGACAAGGTTGAAAGGTCAGTGATTACTATGTCCATGTATATGAATGTATACTTGGTTACATGTACGTAGAATTGATTTTAAATGTTGTAATTCCAATATCATTGGTTCAAAATATACGTGTCTCTTTGGGGGTTGTTAATTTAATTTATTTGTGTTTTTTTTCCAAATTTTTATTAGGTACGTCATACATTTCTCATACATGAATAAAAGTACATCATACAAAATGGAGGCACATTATGTCAATAGTACAGTATTTTTCTAGACATATCTGGGGGTGATTGGGAAAGAAAGATCAAGTTGTAAATAATGTGTGAAAGGTGGACCAAAAGTTAAACAACCCTGTGTAGTAGAAGTTGGAAAAGGCAGTATATCTAGACATTTCGCAATACTAGTAGTTTATTATTTTTTGCTTCAAATGTTGAAAGGGAAGTTAAGTATGGGTGACCAGCGATGTCACCAGGTTAAACCTACCATCTTCTGGAATTTGCCACGATTACACCGTTGTCGATGGAGAAGCTGTCTTTAGGCAGCCCAGCGATGTTCCAAGCCTGGATTTTGATTGGTTCTCCCAGCGTCTTGCTCAGCGAGAAATTCTCCGTACAAGGGATCTTCTTTTGCTACAAAAATAAATATATAAATACAATATTTTAAAAAGTGCAATAAAAATAAATAAATATTTTAAATATTAAAAGTGCTAGTCTATTCAATGCATAGCCACAGGTTGTATTTAAATATTATTGCGAAACTGGGTGACTGTCTAGTGACTATATTCGATGCGCATGCTTAAACTGGAGGACTCCTAATGCACAGTCGCCATCTAAGGGAGAATTTTGCGCGGCAAACCCCATTATATAAAAAAAAAAAATTAAAGAGAAAAAACGAGAGAAAAAAACAATATAATAAAAAAATAAAAAAAGGCTGTACAATTATTTATTAAACAAGTTTGGACAAATTCAATATCTACATGAGTCTTGACACACGAACCTTGCATATCTTGATCCAGTCTTCAGCGCAGCTATCGCGGAACGCGGACGTGAAGGGTCCGAGGTAGGCGATGACCCCAGCAGAGATGAGGACGTCGCCAATGAGGTTGTTGTAGATCACCTGCAGGTTGTTAGCGGCGAGCATCCACCGGTCCTTCTCCCCACCCAGACCTCCGATCAGCTTCTCCGCACGGATCAGCTTCTTCCCACAGAGGTCCACCTGGAACACGGGGAAGTCACGTGTCAGATTTGTGTCACGTGCGTGGGTAATTGCGGAGACTGAACAACGTGTTCATGTATGTTTTGTTTACTCCGGTGGGAAGATTGAGGTGGATATGTAATGTTATTTTCAGCCTTATTAATTGCAAATTTGTCAGAATAAATGCAATTTTGTTGGAATAAATGCAATTTTCTCACAATAAATCAATTTTGTCAAAATATGAGATTTTGTCACAATATACCAAATTTTGTCAGAAAATATAATGAGATTATCTCTTGGAGTAATTTAAATGCTATGCATTCACTCTTTTTTTCTCATCATATTTATTTATATTGGTGTTGACAGTTTATTATATTTCATTTAACTAATAATGCTGCTATCAGTTGTTATTTCAGGTGAAAACCTGCAACACCAGTAGCACATCCAATACAGTGTTGAAGGAGCCACATTGTCAATCGATGACCATGTCCTTTAGGATAACTTATACATTGGGAAGTGGAAGCAGACCATACAATGCCATACAGTAGTAAATTCAACAATCTTCGCCAAAACAGTCCCGCAGAATTTGTGTCTATTTCCTAGCGACCATGCTGACAATGACTCATATCGAGTCCCAGCCAATCAGCACTCAGCGCACCTGATCGGAGAGTTTCTGCTTCTTGTCCGTCATGTCTGCGAAGGTGGAGGTCAGGTCGGCCAGACGTTTCTCCACGGCCGCCAGCTCTGCTCGCTTGGTGTTGAGGATGCTCATGGTGGTCTGCAGGTCGGACTCCGCCTCGGCAAGCTTGGCCTTCTTGGGCGCCACCACCTTGGCCACGCGGTCGTAGATCTCCATTGACATGATCCACTTGCACAGGCCTTCTGCTGCCGACGAGGCGTTCGCAACCTTGGCCGGGTCGAACTCCGGGTTTGCGCAGTATTCCTTCCGGATCTTCTGCATCACGTGCACCTGTCGACGGGGGAAAACGGGTTGTGAATTTAATTTAATTTTTTAATCATTTTTAATAACATTTTTTAAATTTGTGTTACAATTCTGGGGTAATAACCCATGATCAATATAATATGAGACCCAAGGAAACAACATTTTGGCGGTGAATTCATTTTGGTATTAAATGTAAGTTGAATCTCCATAAATGCTCCACACACTAAACATCATGCTCTACCTATTTGACAATATTGGAAATTGGCCGTGACGAACCAGCGAATTCTAAAGTACATATTTGCTGTGTTACTGACTGGAATATTGTCCTTGTCGTAGACTTTTAGCATGTTGAGGAAGTTCATGTCTCCAAGCAGCTTCTTAGAAGGTCCCCAATAATCCTGAATCTGTAGATGAAAATATAAAATAAATTTAATAATATTTATGAATACCTTCTAGTGCAAATAGATGTTTGTGTTAAAAATTGGTTTGATTCAGGATTTTACCAATGATGTCCACTTGCAGACAAGTGGGTATGAAACATATATAATTATATAATTATATTTATCATCCAATACTGGCTCACACTGGGGTGATAACATCAGGTGGAGAACAATGTTGTCCTACTGGTGATAACGCTTTTCGACTTTACTGATTGGTCAAGAATGACTCATTTGCATAAATATCCTCAAGTAACCAAAGACTCTACCATTGTGATATCATCACACCGACGGTCACCAACGTCATAACAATGCTATGATGTCAAAGTGCAAATGCACATCAGTAAGTTCATTGACTTCCAAGTAAAAACTGTTCACACGTAAGATTGATATTGGGTGATAATTAGAATCTCAACCTCGGGTGAGATTCTCTGTTTCATACCCACTTGTCCAAACGTCTCCAATTTTCATAATTAAAAAAAAGGGTAATTTATAACAAAAACAGTCACAAGAAATGTTACCATGCCGTGAAAGTTAAATTTCGATAGGAATTAAAAAAAACCCGGCTAAAATATACCGGACATGACAAGCAGACAGTGGGAACTGGGAAAGTAGGAAGTTATGGAAACTGAGTGGGGCTATAGTATAGTCCATTTTTACCGTACCTTCGATCCCGGTTTATCGGGGTCGTTTATTCTATCAGGTTTCAAGTCCTTCATAATGCAGACCGCAGCCATCACAATCTTCACGCCATTAGGTGGATTCTTCATGGATTTCACGATCGTGATGTCAGCGGGCTTGAAACAAAGTATCAACGAATTAAAATGAATAAGTTAAAAAAATCAGAAGCTGATTGACTAATATCAGAGTTCAAGTGGTTTTCCCGCTTATGTCAATGTTAAATACTCGTAGAACTTTTCTGAATAAGAAGTTATTATTTAATTGCCTATAGAGTTCACAAAGCCTCAGAAGGAAAATTGGCCATTTATAGATCTTGGCGTTATGTGAGTATCTGACATGAACCACTATTTACCCTTTATTTTAAAAAATAATATTCTGATTAGACTAGTAGTATTGGATACAACCTCAAAATAAAATACAAATTTGCCTTTTAAATATAATTTAACAAAATATAAAATTAAAGAAATATGAATGTAATTTTTTTTTTAAAGTAATTAAAATATACACACACAAAATATTAATTAAAATATTTAATATTTGTTTCTATTTAAAAAAATTGTTTACAAAAAAATAGATTTGAAGAAAAAGCATAATCCTGCCATAGAACTCCTCCAATTACCTTGAGCGTGTCCAAAGCAGCCAGTGCGGCCTCCAGCGCAGGCAGAGCCTCGGCAAGATCCGCCTCGCACTCATCCTTTAGTGCCTGCGCAGATGCCGCCTGCTCGTTGGCCGCAGCCTCATCGGCCTTGACCTTGGTGCTGGTAACCTCGACCTCGAGGGACTCCCTCTCGATAACCACCATCATCTTCTCATTCTCCTCTGAGCTCTTCACCAGCTGCGGCTGCAACTCCTCCAACTCCATCTGCATCGTGGCCACCTGTGGACAGACGGACAGACAGTAACCTTTGAGTTGGAGTGAGATTTGAGCTTGAGATTTGAGCTGGAACTTTGAGCTTGAGCTTGAGCTTTGAGTGAGATTTGAGCTTGAGAATTGTGCAATGGCTCCATACAACCAGATTCTAGTCCCAGTATTGGTAAACACATTTCTTTTCTTTTGGATAGAGGAGAACATTTTAATGCTTTTAACCAGTACAAAGTAATTGTTGTTAAGTATCAAAATAGAAATAAACCTGTTAATTACACACATTATATTGTCCCCAGTTTACTTACTTAATTGTCATTATTAATTAAAGTATCAAAAGGAAAATAAACCTTTCCACTACACATATCATTATGTCCCCAATTCAGCTTTCCACTCACATGAGATTAAGTATCGAAATAAAGATGATATCCCCAGTTCAGTTCTCCGCTCACCTGAGATGCTGCAAAAGCCAGCTTCTCCAGACCGACAACGTATCGTTTCTTGGCCTTCATCGTCTCATCCTGCTTCTTGCCGAGTAGGAGTTTGAACGAGTAGATGAGCTCCAGGTACGACGTTGGCGTCACGTAGTTGTGTCGGCCTTGCTCTTCCAGAAACTTTTCTGACAGTTCCCGGACACTCTGGTGGAAATACTTGCAGATGAATACGGAGTCGGCCTTCGGCTGGTCATCGATGTCCGCATCCTCCAGGAACTTGTTGGCGACCCGCTCCAATGCATCGTCGGGCCAAGGCTAAGACAGAAATATTTCCGAATTATATATTACTCATATTTTCTTTTTTTTTAAATACTGTAAAATTTATAAAATATACACTTATAAAAAATACTGTGAGGTTTCAAGATATTCATATTTGGGAGAAATTTTATATTTTCTAAGAATATAAATTACAAATTTGACATAGGATCTTTTTCATGAAAACCCGATAACTTTTCTTGGTCTTCCCTAGAAGAAATGTATGGCTATTATGATATGATTTGGAAGGAAAATATATCCATAAAAAAAGAAAATTACAAATTTAACAAAGGATTATTATTGAAGATCAGTAACAAAAATACAAGAAAACCAGATAATCCCATTGTCTTACCTGGAACCAATCTATGGTTGTTATGATATGATTTTGAAGAAAAATATAACTTTCAAAAGAAATTTGATAAAGGATTATCAGAAAAGGACACAACAACCACATAATTGATTGTTCTTGGCCTTACCTGGAACCAATCAATGGTGCAGCAGTTGATTAGCGAGGGGAACTGCCTCAGCCGGTTCCGGAACGCGTCTCCTATGGGACTGAACGCTATCATGATGTGGAGGTTCTCCTTGCATCGGTTCACGAAGAAGGCAAACAAAGCCAATGGACTGAAGTCTGCATTCTTATCTCCTGCTTGGGCAAATGGCCGCACAACCTGAGAATGGATGACAGAATTACTATTTACGTTGTTCGGTAAGGGAAAGGAGCAGGGGAAGGAAGCAGGGGAAGGAAGCAGGGGAAGGGAGCTGGGAAATTGTGGGTAAGGGAAAGGGAGCTGTGGAAGGGGGAATGGGAATGGGGAGCAGGGGAAGGGAGCTGGGGAATGGGAGGGGGGTTAAGGTAAATGGGGCAGGGGAATGAAACAGGGAAAGGGGAGCAGGGGAACCGGGGAAAGGGGGAGCAGCGGAAAGGGGGAGCAGGGGAAGGGAGTGGGGGGAAGGGGGAGCAGGGAGCACAGGGAAAGGGGAAGCAGGTGAAAGGGGGAGCAGGGGGCACAGGAACAGGGAGCCCAGGGAACGGGGGAGCAGGGGAAGGGAGTAGGGGAAGAGGAAGGGAGGGAGAAGCAAGGAATAAGGAGGTCAGGAGAAGGTGAAGGAAGCGGTGTTCCTCACTGACCTCCATGATCTCGGCCTTCTCGTCGGTGGGGAAGAGGTTGGGGACCTCGCCAGTGTTCAGCAGACTGTCGATGTCCTCCAGGAAGGACTCCTCCTTGATCTGCGTGTCCGTGATGAGGAACACCGTCGTCCGACCAAACGCGCCCGCAGTCTTCAGCAAGGACTGGCAATGGGAATTGAGAAAATAATTCAGGATATTGACGATATCTAAAGAGGGAAGGGTAATAATCTCTCTGTCATGCAATGTAAATCTGTGTATGTTGGACGAGGCGAGTTACGTAGAGTCTTTAGATATCGTCAATATCCTGCATTTGGGATAATACATAGTGCTTATTCCAAAACAAGGATATGGAAACAATTATTTTTAATATTTTTTTTAATGACTTGTTAACATTAACAAATGTGTTTAAACATATCAAACATCTTTGACAATGAATATACTATCATCTGGTGTTATTCCTGGTTCAAATCTTTCTTCAACATATCCCAGATTTTCCAGGAACATTTATTTTTAGGTATTTACCTTGATGTCCTCCCTCCATTCTGCTTTTCCGTAGTTCTTTGAGATTTCCGGCTGGAAGATTGAGTGTCCGGCCATGGCGGTTGCCAGCTTTGTGAGAGACTGACGCCCACTACCCCCGACTCCAACCAGCAGAGCGTTGCCCCCCGGCACCCGCAGGATACGACAGATCCTGGAAAGGTGCTCCAGCACGTACCTGGAAGCAGCAGACACATTTTTATTCAGGTGTCCGCCATTCGGGTCACCTCGAACCACGGAACATGCTTATTCGGGTCACCTTAAGTCACGGAACATGGTCTCTCGGGCGCTTCTGCATTGCTACCATTGCAGATCCTGACTGGTTTCCTCGTTTTGTAAGTACTGTAGTAGTATATGCCTAGATATTCAATTTAAAGCATGTACGGAATCATGATAAATTCTTATGAAATAAAATCCCAAATTAAACAACCCCCACCCCACAACCACCCTCACCCACACACCCTCTATATCCATCCCTGCAGTGTTCAAATTTAAAGGGTCCAGGTGTCATTTGAAAATCTGCAGTGTTAACGGTCGGTATCTGTGTGACCCGCTGCAAATTTACATATTTGACCACCATTAACATTGTGCCTATGGAGAATGACCCCCTTTTTTGTTTTCCCGAATTTCGAACACTGCACCTGTGCATACCCCCTCCACCATTTCCTCACCTGAAGATAACGAGGTTCATCCTCGTCTTGTGAGTGTTGTTGTACTCCTCCAGACACAGCTCCACCACTTTGTAGAGGTCGTCGAGCGACTTGACCTCCTCGTACACCCGATCCTCCGTCTCGGCGTCCGAGTTCATGTAGTCTCCGAACATCAAGCTCCGCAGGTCGCCCTCTTGCACCTGATAGAGCACGCAGATGGAGATTGAGCTTGCAGATGGAGATTGAGCTTGCTCTCTTGCATCTTTATTTGTTAATATGGTTGCATGACCATATAACGTTTTATTTTGTTTATATACTAGTTTATATATATATATTTTTAAAATTGTTTAAAGGCATACTATCACGGCTTTGTTTACATATGTCATGGTCTAACGTATTTTTACCTGAAAGTAGGTACAATTG
>JAULBO010001799.1:0-12680 GCA_032355325.1 Clypeosectus delectus | reverse complement strand
ACACACACACACACACACACACACACACACACACACACACACACACACACACACACACACACACATATATATATACCCATCTATAATAGGCACACACTCAAACATACACCTGCATACGCGCTCAAACCTCAAACCTCAATATGTTCACACTCGGGGTAATGCTCATGTCTGACATGATGTCGTACAATGTCGTCACTGTCTTGAGGCTATTACTGAGGATGCTTCCGACTGGTAGCCTAGGAGGTGTGTATGTGTATTATATTCATCAAATATTAATTGCATGTTGAAGCATACAACCTATAGTATATATAGCTGTGTACAGACCCTGTTCTCAACCAAATACTCCTATTCTCCTATTCCAAATCCCTCCCATGAACAAAGATTTTCAGAGGCTCCTTTCATATAAATAATATGCCCACCAGTAGAATTTATTGTAAATAATTTACTTTTATCCTCTGAGACTATTGATAGTCTAGCTACCCTTTCTGTAAGCTATAACCCGAAACAACATACATATGTGAGTCTGGATAAACGAGACTTTTAAAACGAGGCCGTGACCTTCGTCCTACACTCGGAATTCATCGGTTTATTCCGATGCGTGACAGTGACCCAATATGATTACCAAGATAAGAGCAATTACTTGCATGTATCCGTATGTGATAATTTTGTTGGAAAATTGTAATATTTAACACTTTTGAGCTGTAAATCGTAAATATACACCAGCGGAGGTCCCATTTTCGAATACTGCCTTCAAAATGTGATAATAAACTTGAACATTTGCGAAAAATGTTTTCTAAGATATAAATACAAGAAATTTTCATTCGTTAATCGCTGGGAGTTGTGGCGTGCTCCTGTAATCCAGCTACTTGGAGGCTAGGTTTGGGGACGGTTTGAGGGCGGGGGTACTGTCTTCAGGCGTGCTATGTCGATCGGGTGTCCGCGCTAAGCTCGGCATCAATATGGTGACATTGAAGGAGTTTGATGTCACCAGGTTGTCTAAGGAGGGACGAATCGGCCCAGGGCAGAGATGCAGCAGGCAAAAGTCCCCGTGTTGCGCAGTAGTGGGATCGCGCCCGTGAATAGGCGTCTGTTGATAGCCCGTCCAATATAGTCGGACTTTAACCTTTTAAAGTTTGTTTTGTATTTTTCCATTTTTGGTAACACTATTTCCATCATGTTATTTCAATTATGTCGCTAATTTAGCAAATTGGCAAATTGGCAAATATTGTTTTGCATTGTCACATTGAAACACATCGAAACATACACATCTATTTCTCATATGCCATTTAGTTAGTTTCATACCACTTGCATTCTAGCGTTATACAGCAAGACCAATGCAACATACTTGAAAATACCGAATACTAGTAATACTACTATACGTTTATTGTTCGACGAAAAGGTAGCAGTCATAAAGTGGTCATGATGGAAACAAGCCTGGAAGAGTTACGTCCCTTAATTTAGTCGTTGCTCATTTCGGATAGCATTTCTTCTGAAGTACTCACATAGTAGGCCTATACTGTATAGTAGTGTGAATTTATTTACAGTATATGCTTTAATATTTTAGTTCATACTCTCAAGTTTTAATGTGCTTACAATACAATAGATGACAAAATGTATTGACACGGACAAACCAATAAAGACAACGATTAATTGTAATGGAATGATATTTATTCAATTTATTATACATGTATATGCACATCATTGAATGTAAACCAACGTGTTACACACTGTAGTGTATACAGAATAAAGTACCCCTGGGGTTCGAGGATGGGGTACAACGAACTATTGAGAAACATATAGGTATACATGCATTAATATAACATAGAACGCTACTAAATAGTTAATATATCTATAGCGTCCTACATGTGTACATTATACTGAAATGCAATTCACTACATTCTGGGTTACTAATATATAATAATTAATACAACATTTAATAACAAATTTCAAGACCAAAATTAATAACATAACATTTATGTTTAAAAGTACATGTAATCCTAAATCTTTGGATCAAAGAAACATCATGAAAGAAAAACTTTAAAAATACTGAGTAGTCTACATACTAGTATATTAATTTAGTACCTCTATGCTAAACATCGCAAATATTGCTAAAATATAAAACGCAAAAAACAACAGCGGGCTAACTTTCGTTATGGTCAAATTAATTGACTTGAAATACATATGTAATTTGATTTGCGGCACAAGTTCTTTATTCAATCCGGCACTAGTATACTCATCCTCTGTCCCACAGGGTAAGCCACTTGAAACGTCTTCGCTCCACAGTAATATGATGACGCTGAATATTACGAGCTGTCTGGAGAGGGTGTAGTATACTGGGCCTACCTATTATTCCCCATTACAGTACAATCTCTAGCTACAATCAAAAGGCTGCGTTTCACGCAATGCTCGTGTCGGTACTCATAGGCGTCACGAACAAGGCGTACACCATGCTTGTTACCAACAGGATATGACGTACACCCCGCCTGCATTACCGGTAGGTTGTTGTTAATTGAGCCGCTTTCAGGAACGTGCTCATATCACGGCTTGTATGTAGTGTATGCATGTGTGTATGTGCATATGAGTCGGACGGATCGTAATCATGAACGGATCGATTTTCTTTTAGCAGCATCATGAGCGATGTGGTCAGTGGTCAGGAGTCAGGAAGACAACACTGGATTGCATTTGGCGCTTCACCGAAGTAATTGAAGCCGTGACCATTCGAATATTTGTCAAAAATAGAACATTTGTGAGTATTACCCTCACAAGTCTAAAGGAGTATCTGTAGTTATAATGCCTTACGTAAACCGCCCACTGATTGCCTAGAACTGCGTATGTTGGACAGGGCATCAAGGTGAGGTCAAAGTGCATTCTGATGCTAGTATAATATGCCGAGGTCCGTAGTCTAGGCTGAAATATGATTTTATTGAGGTTGTGACGGGTCTAACTGTAAAAACAACAACTTTTAAACGGCAATATGATGTTCAAACTACACAGAGGTGATCTCGTCACCCCCCTTATCCAATAGGTAGTCGTCGATATTTTTGGCTTCAAAGACAACCACACGTCTTCCGTTGTTTTCGTCGACAAGTGCGATGACTCTGGAATTGTCTGGCGTCAGCGCCACCTGGTACAAAGTTGTCGGAATCCTGAACGAGTACAACATTTTCCTGTGATAGTTGGCCCAAAGTCGTATGACCCCAGTCACGAGACCAGCTAGCGTGAAACACCCTTCTTGGGACAGGACAGCGTTGGCCATCTGAAAAAAGGGTAGGATCTTCATTATGCATGCGATTAACCTTAAACAGGACCCGAGATTAGGAAACCTTTCTGAGAACGAACTCATGGTCAACACACAGTTTTGTTCACAAATCTACACATACTATTTGAGTTTGAGCATGAAATCGTACTCAATATGTTCGTAATTTCGAGGCCAGGACATACGATTCATCCGAAATTGTTCTTAGTATATTTGGTATTGACATGGTTGAGAAGTATGAACTTTCTCACTGGTATTGACGTAGTTACCTATATGCAGTGTACTCATATGCGTACACCCGTTTTCCTGTAGGTTTTACGACATCTAACTGCAGGAAACTAGAACAGTTCAACCTCGCTGTAACCTTTAAGTATTCCGTGAGTACACTTCATAGGAAGCAATAGCTATGACTCTGCCTTCTGCAGGCAACTGGAGATGCTAGGATTGTAATTATTCTAGCAAGGTAAGGGTTGACATGGGGCTTGAACCTCACCTTATCCCCAGAGATTGGCGAGTACACCATCACCTTCCTCCTCATATTCCACACGCACAGCTTGGTCGAGTCCGCTGTCAGCAGGTGGTGGTAGTCGTGAGTGAAGTAGATGCTCCTGACTGAAGACCTATGAGGTTTGGACAGACCGGCGGTGAAGCTCTTACACGTCACAATAGCGTCTTTGGAGAACGCCTTGAAGACTTTGAGAGTAGTGGAGTCTATGACAAAAATCTCACCCTCCCTTGTCCCCAGGAGGACATCAGTGTCGGTATAGAATCGAGATTTGGTGATCTTGAGGTTGAGCTCCGCCATGTTGAGGTAGTTAAATATTCTATCTCCCTTCGCGCTATCTGCTCCCGAAGACCTCATGCTTCCCTGACTTCTCTCCTTGTCGTCAGCTTCACTCTTCACGCTCCAGCTGATGACCAAAGTCCTGTCCTCCACCTTGAGGAAGCCTAGTATGACTGTGAGATCCTTGGAGAGAGTCACTCTTGCTTTGTCAACAGACAAGGTACCAGCAATATTTCCTAGGTCCAGATTGTATTTGCGTTCCTCTTCTGAGGCGATGTCTATTATTGTCAACTGGAAGCCTGGATATAAGGATACAGTATATGGACTTCAGGAAGACTAAACAATAATTGTAGTTTTATATGAACAACTAAAGAAATTATGATGTTACAACATGATTTATTTTCTCCCAATGATCTGTTTTCAATAAATCAGAAACCAACTATACTAATTTGAATATTTCCAATATTACAGATGTACAAAGAACAAGAATATATTAGCTTATGGTACAAGCTTGTGAAATGAACATATGCTACGTTTCTTATTATATTTTGTCAGTTATGAAATTTGGAGGAAATTGTGTATGAGTGAATTTTAGTCATTACCAAATCGTATATTTATTCAGAATATTATATTATTTTCATTTAAGTATATTTAAAAATCTTCGTTCTAAAATCGTTTGTTCTAAAGGTGTGCGTCGGTTAGCAGGTTAAGCATACACAAACTAACCTGTGCCAACGCTGGTATACTAGTATTTTGATAGCTAACCTTGTCGTGACACAGTAACAGTGGCTATCTTCTTCATGTCAGCACTGGTGTCGCATCTGAGAACCTTCTCCCTTAGAATAGGACGTCTCTGCTTGTCTGCACCGTACACAATCTGAATTAGAGTGCACATGAATACCGTCCTGCCTTCTAGGTATGATCCTGACAGTTGAAAGAATATACAGTCTTATTAGTTTGGGGAACTAGGGTTGTTGTACGAAAGTGGTTCAGTAATTTCGCGACTCAGATTTTATGAAAGGACGACACATGTGGCAATGATTGAGGCAATTCTGACAGTTAACCTGCGTGCATACCTTTGTGAAGAAGAGGATTCTAGTTCGGGGAGTTTGTAGTCTAGCATGCTAATAACATTGTACGTTATTCTAGGAAATGCTATCAACATAGTATTATTTAGATGTACCACCAACTCCAATGGATAATATATAGGATAATAAGAAAAGTACAAACTGTGATGGTTTCTCTGTCAGTAGGATCTCTGGTGATAAGGCAGGCTGCACGGTCAAAGAAGACAGCTCTCAACCTATGAAAGCGACCTCCATGCGCAACTGGTCTCACGGAAAGAAGGGTTTCCTTCTTCACGTCCCACCAAGCAACCACCTTGTCGTCAGCATACGTCATAATGATATCTCCCCGACCAACAGCCGTGCTCACAGCTCCGACTCGCAGACAGTCGTGAAGCTCCTGAGACTGCTCCCAGCTAGTTCCAGCGCGATTCACGGACTCTCCCGAAACAACGACGCTCTCAGTAGTCTTGTTGTAGAAAGCAGATACATCAGGACCGTTGAGAAACATCTTGCTTCTGCCATTTTCGGTGTACAGCTTGTAGTACGATGGCAAGTCGATCTTCAGTGACTCCTCTTTGATGAGATCATCATCCCACATGAGGTCGAACAGCTTCTCTCTGGCATGTCGTATGATGTTCTGGAGATTCCAGAGTTTGGACGTGCCTGTCTTGTCCAGCGTAATGAGATGCTGGAAGTAGATCTGGTCAGTCATATAGCAGATCTGAGTGATTTCATCTGTGTGAGAGGTCATGTACTTCACTCGCTGTGCAGACGGGATGTTTATTATAACCACCATTCCAGTCGACATCCCAACAATCAGGAAATGATCATCCTCTGATGTTGTCATCGCAGACACATGTCCGGACTTCCCTTTATTGGAATCGCTGTACACTGTAGCCGTGAACAGCTGTGTGCCTGAGTTGAGCAAGTGTCCCCGTATCTTCCCAGAGTCGGATGCCAGGAAAACATGGTCGTGACTTCGGGTGAAGATGACAACCTGAAGTACTTCGTTGTCGATGTTCAACGACGTCTCTACTTCAAGATCCAGAATGGCTAGTATGACCGCCTCTCTCTCGTACATGAACACCGCGTATTTGCCGTCGTTCGTCATGTGGAACAAGCTGCAATGAGTGGACAGTGCCTTCTCCTCCAGTGGAATTGTCGTGAATTTTTCCGGATATGAAGTTTCCCATATCCGAACACACCACTCTGAAATCATGTGCACGGTAGCAATGGTTGGTACCGTCCTGTGCGACATTCCAGCATCTCTGATCTGCTGAGGAGCTTTGATGACCGTGGCCGGAGTTCCCTTTACAGCTTGAAGACGTTTGATCTGATTGTCAGCTGCAAAGTATACCGTGCCGTCACCGAATACTTCCAGCCATGTGATCCTGTTGATGCCAAGAGGTACCTTTCTCAGAAGCTTACCTCCGAGGATATCCCACGTTTTCAAAGCATTGTCCATGATCCCAGTCAGTCTGTATTTCCCCCAGACATGTGGACGTTGAATCGAAGCCTCTACGGAGGCTAAGCATTCTCCCGTGCCCATTTCAATGCTGTCGAACTTCCCTTCCATTATGGATACCAAGTACAACCCATCCTCACTTGGGAGCAGCCGATGTGATTTTGTGGTAACATTTCCATAGTAGAACGTTCCACTGAAGAAACCACTGGAAGGTGAGGGTATAAGTACTGCCGTGTGTACTTGTTTCATCCAATCCTTGGATTGGTCGATGAAGTCGTTGAAGTAATGGGAATGGTGAGAAGGGAACTGTGACACGATGCTCGCAAGCGAGGAAGGGTTCTCTTCAATGACGGGTTTGAGGATGATTAAGAGTCTCATGACTAGAAATATATCCTCATCCACTTGCAATTTATCAATGGCATATTTCAGGTCTGCTAGGAAATCGTTCAGGTAACCTGAGTAGACTTCATTGTTGATCCAAGAGAAGTTGAGCAGCACAGCTTCCTTGAGAACCTTCAAGCATGTCTGGACGTCAGAGTTGGAGTGACAGAGATGGTATGGAATCGACCGGAGATTTCTCCAGTTTTGGCTGACCAAGGAATATCCAATACCTTCTGTGATTTCCTTGGCTGTCAATAGCAGTCCTCGTCTTGTATATTGGAAGAACGATGCCATTTGTTTGTGGATCACTCTTTCAAATTCAGCCGTTAAGTAGCGCTTTTGTATTGCAGTTCCGAGGGATGCGTGTCCAATTTTCTTCAAGGTTTCTCCTTCGACCTTTCTTTCTTCTAGAAATGGACTGACCCAAAGAAGAACTTTAGACAACTGAGCTTGATACGGATATCCATCAAGCACACTGAGATTTGTGTTTTCTAGTTGTAGCTGATCCAGTAATTCTGAGTCTGATAACACCAAATGCAGCAGTTCAGAGTCAGCCAGTCCAAACCTTGATGCTTGCAGGAAACAGAGCACGTATTTGGTGAACGCTATTCCCTCGCTATTTTCTGTGTCCTCTATAAGCCGATCAAAGGCGTCGGCTGGAGTGTCCAGTTCTTTCAGTTCAGGCAGGATGCTGGACGGCCAATGTGAGGCAATCACCGCAGCAGCTTTCAGAGTTAGCGGGGACTCTTCGTACTGTATATGCTTCAGGATCATATTCATCTGATCATCAGTGACCTTCTTCCCAGAAGTGGACACGACAGCTTCAATAATTTCTTTCCTCGTGTCTCCACTTATGCCTTTAACGTTGACGAACTCAACAGGTTGGGGACTGGCCTTGAGCAATTTCATGTACGGATGCTGTCTGTCAACTGTCAGGATCAAATTGATTCGCAATGGTAAGTCATCCAGTAGGCCCCACACATGATGTGGCCTCAGATCGTCCACATTTTCTAGACCATCAAGGATTATCACGAGTGGCCCACAATCTTGTTCTTCGGAGGCATCTTTGAGCAAAGTTCTGAAGATTCGCATCATGTCTACAAGAGTGGCCTGCGGGGGAATCTTTACAATCTGCGTGTATAAGAAAGCGATTTGCTTGCAGATACTGATCAATGTGTGATACAGCGTTGACGTCCTCAACGATCTTCCAAGGAACCTGATGACGGTGTTACATTCTTTATTCCAGCCAACGGAACACTCTCCAATGTAAGAAGCAAAGGTGCTTTTCCCCGAGCCTTGGTCTCCGCAGATGACGACTGACTTCCGGTAACCAGGGTTCTTCAGAATGTCCTTGAGCCTCAGCATCAGGTCCTCGTTATCCGCACTCTTGTAGTCCTTGATCAGGTCTTTCTGATGGTGAACATGCTGGATCAAATCAGAAGTTTCTGAAAGGTGGTCGGACATATAGAAGTATTGCATGTCCAGGTTTTTCTCAATCAGGTTGATCACGTGGACAAGGAAGACGTTCGTCAGATTTCTCATGTAGTTAAGAGTCTTCCTTCCTCTGGAAATCGCTATGATGTTTTCCTCACAGCGATTATTTTCGAAATAATGCGTCAAAATGGTGTGAAGGTTCGAGAAACCAGACTCGTGCGTTTCAATGTCACTGTCCCTCATGAAACACAAGAGTTGACTGCTGGGATCCTTACATCCGAGTAGGCCTGTCTCAACCTCCTTAGCGCACACTGAAACAGAGAATTGGAAAATAGATCAAGAACATCACTACCATTACCAATACTCGAGTCGTACCTGGTAGACATACACTGTTACTAGAGATAATAATGAAACATGCACGCTTCCTGTACATGTAGGTAATACAGTATATTCTGGAAAGAAATATCACATCCTGACAGAGTATTACTTGTGAAGTGTAACAATCGGTGTAACTAACTTGACCACTTGTAGAAATCCAATGTCTTCTTTCCAAATATCCCGTCTTCTCTGAGAATATCCATGGCTTTTATTAGCATTTCTTTGAGAACAGTCACAGCTTCCTCGTGGTCGGGCAAATTGCACAAATCGTCCCTCTGAACAAAGAACGGCAATACTACATGTACCACAGAAATATGTAGGCTACTACCTCTGACAACGATATTGTTCATACATCTCGGGAATTGCTACCATATGAGATGAAATGTTTTATGTAGCATAATTATTATAGTAATGTTCATTCAACACATTGTCAATCGGACACATTTGATATCGACCAAACCTTTATCAGACATAGATTTTCACAACGTTATTAACAAGAAGTACAGTGCACATCCAAATGTAGGTGGAGTAAAATCGCCTAGTACATCTGTGCGTGTATCGACAAAAATGTGCCGTAGGTTCAGAGAAACATTTAATTATTACTTAACCTCAGTAATATAATGCCATTTACTTGCGTAACAGAGGAACATTCGGATTCCTGGATGCAAGTCCAACACTTTACCTACACTCACCAAATGAGTGATCCCATCTGGTTTAGACCAGTAGCAGCATGTTTATACCACATGGCAATACTTGCGTATACACAAGCAACTGACCGCCAGTTCGTACTGCGGGTTGAGCTTGTTGCTGTCCAGTCTGTAGTACTCGTCCAGTAGCTCCACGCCGTCAATCTTCCTCTTTATGACCAACTCTCGTATCTGCTCCAGCTCCTCCCGCGACATGAAGCCAGGCAGGTCCATCTCCAGCTGCTCGCCCACCAGACACTGTGCACAGAGACATCCAGTTCCGTCAGGAAATAATGTTACATTATATATAACGCATTAACTCCATACACGATGTGTGCTCGAAACGCGTAAAAATTAGTACACCGGATCATTGGGCACTTGGGTATACAACCCTAAATTCCGTGTTGCAGGCTAGATAGTTTTCCATCGACGCTACCATCTCTTCCTACCGGGTAACCACTATTTGCTGGGTGAACAGTCACCTTCTAGCTAAGGTATTTGCCAAAGGTGTCCCCACTACTTTGTTCAACTTGTGGCTGGGCAGGATTAAATCCTAGATATTCTCACGTTATGTTTAGCACTTGTCAACCATCCAAGTACTAGCCGGCCTCCATCTTGCTTAACTTCCAACCTGTGCGGTCTACCTACATTGACGTGCCCGGTGACCGAAATTTACGGACAGATAAACAATATCACTGTACCTGTTCATATCCTATTCATGCATCCCTGTTTCTTTAATAAGAGAACACGGCCCAGCCTATTATAATCCCAATCCTTTATTCATACCCTCAACACAGATATGACTAAAGAGCATTAGATTACTAAGTTTCTTGGAACAGAGGACGAAGGTTGTGTGAACAAAATAGAAGCATATACTTTAAGGAGATGACAACATTACCATCACAACCTCTTATTCCCAGAGACCACACGCTATGAATAGAAGGGACTGATACAATGCCAGCACACAATACTTCTTACCACAAATGTCGGTCCGACAGACAGGTTTCTGCACCTCTCCATTTCCGCCTCACAAATCTTGAAGGTCATGAGGTCATTGGCCAGTTTATCTGAGCCGGTTCTCATGTCGACCACGTGACAGTTGATGCCAACTTTCTCACAATATCTTCGCAACTCTGGATAAGCTACTTCCGCCAGAAACTCGCGTTCTTCCGCCATGTCTGAAGAAACATGAATTCTTCGTTGTTATTACCTGAACATGAAACTAAGAAACAAAGAATAATTACCCTAATGCATGTGCTAAATGTCCTAAACTGAAATAAGTATATCAAAAACAATATACAGCCAGGAATGACACCCAGAATATACATATTTGATGAATTGGTTAGATGTACATAATTGCTTCATTAGCCGACACACGATTACACACAGTTTCACAAAGTCTCCTCACCGGGCGTTGCAGTCAGGTAGATCCTGACCTCTGACTTGGGAATCGTCTTGTCTAGCTGGAGTCGCGCCGCCTTCAAGTTTATCAGCATCTCACGCTTCATATTGATCCACTTCTGCGCCATTGTCCGCTTCCGGATCTTCGCGCTTCGTATTCTGAGACTGGTAGAGGAGGTGGAAGACCGTTGCTGGGACACACTGCGCAGGCGCGCCGAGCTGGCGGTGGACGTGGAGATCCGGCGCAGGGACTCGAGCTTGTCGATATCCAGTTGATCCTCCTCCGGGAGTTCGAAGGCCAACTGGTGGCACGCTGGAATCAGAGGAACTCAGGATCACTCTCATTATCTTTTATTTTCCCTTGAACTGAATATGGCAATTATGACTAGAATATTTACATCAAGACTGAACAATACAGTTAGTATATTGCGTGTATTCTGTTTACCCTGAACCAGGTATGTCGGCCTTGATGTGCTACATTTGTATTACAAAATATAGGAACATAATATTCCTACTATCTTAATATGTGCAGAATTGGATATAGACAATCTGGTCATACTAAAATGTTTTAGCTTCAGAAAATGTATTCGATTCTAAATTAAAACTTCTACCCTCACCCGTAACTCTGAAAATCTAGTCAGTAAATGTATACACACAGTAGGAAAATAATACATGACTATATTAATATTAGGTGATTTGAAACATCTACATGTATTTCTTAACATAACTACTACAGCAACCAAACCCTACACATTACATGTAATATTTCGACAACTAACATTAAAAAAAACCCCTCACATTCAACATTGATTTGTTATTTCCTGAAACACCACTACATGTATATCTATCTTCCATTTTTTACTTGGAATCATGAAACTACATGTATGCACACTCTATCATTGAAACTACAAGAACTTAAACAATCTACTGCCATGCACGAATGAAGTGGGAATAATATAAAATAAACATACAGGTACATGCATGCCCGAGTGAGAAAACGCATACAGTATAGGCAATGTGGGGTAGGGTGCGGTGAGTTTGGGGTGAGGTGAGGTGGGTTGGGGTGCGGTGAGGTGCGGTGGGGTGGGGTGGGGTGGGGTGTGATGGGGGGCGGGAATATGGTTCGTGCAGTACGTCAAACATGGGTGTATAGCATAGGAATGATACATCAGAGCATCGTCCATGTAACGTACATTATGGATGTATACGGGCTAGCCTCTTCCTCGTTTCAGTGAAGCATACAGGGAAAGTAACTCTAGGACTAACTACTAGTACTAGTATTTCAAATGTATCAATTTGTCAGGACTGTGCTCAGTATATTGCTAATGTAGTAATGGCGGGAAGAATAGAGCCAGAACATAAAGAGACTGTCCTTTCTGTTTTTTGTTTTTTTTTGTTTTTTTTAAAACGTATGAAATGACAGGAAGATGTAGTTGGGTAGTAGAAAGATAAACTCTGTGATAACAGAAGCGATGTGGAGAAGAAGAGGTAGGTTATCATCCCTAGACGGATATCTAGTGTCTTTGGGAGAAAGCGTCCATGTTACCTCTCCATTCACTGAGCAGATCGGCAAGCTTTCTAAATCGCGCCGCTCTGTACATAGGGGTAAACAAGATTGCAGCAAACATATCATATACAAACTATATACTGGTATATATAAACATATATCCTTATGGATACGTGTCAAACGGGCAATATTAATGTTATTTACTCCAGCCACATATAATACAAGAAGAAGGCTTAGTACCAGTAGTCCGCGTGCCATAAGATACCCGTGATTTTAAGCACTAATTTGTCCCATAAGATACCCGGTTCTGGCCAGCGGGCT
>JAULBO010001466.1:0-12693 GCA_032355325.1 Clypeosectus delectus | reverse complement strand
TGCATTTTAAATTGTCTTGTCGCTCCACTTTTGTATTTCAGAAATTAATTCAGGCCATGAGCGTGCATATAGTAAAACATATTCAGTCCTCAAAGGGTTAATGGTGGAACTATAGCTGAACAGACATGTCTCAAGAACCATACAGAACCTCTTCCCAAGAAAACCGGTCAGCTACGATAAGTTACAGCCTCGTATGTGGACCTCAATAATGCCAGGACATATGGCTCGGTAGTGTGGACATGAGTGGACATGAGTGGACATCATGAGTGGACATGAGTGGACAGGTTTAAATATTTGACATATTATAAAAATGCTGCTGCTCATCATGATAATACTGGTTTTCACTTTTTCGTCAACTGTTGCAAACATTTGGTGTACATAAAAAACCCAGTCTGTGTTGAAAAGAAATGTTGGTCTACATACAAAAACCAGTTTGTATTGGAAACGTGCACTGTACATACAAAACCCAGTCAAATCTTTTAAAGTTATCTTCTATTTTTTTTAAAATGGGGTTCAAGCACTATATAGTATCAGACGATGCTCTAGTCATTTCTAAATGTCAAGGTTGTTAATTCTTTAAACTCCATGCTGTTAGAAATGAGTCAACAGAGCCATCCAAGGACGCCAGTTTTCCTCCCCGCGGTATCAAGTTCAATCATTGACCTCACGATTCTCGCATGCTTCATTCACTTGGGCTCCAGCATTAAGAACAGAGGTCAGAGGTGACCTCTGCATGCTGCAGCAGAGAATCCCTGATGACTCTTAAGGTTAGGCACAGAGTTCAAGGTCGCGGGGTCAGTGTGGTAGCGAAGGTTTTTCAGGCACAGGCGGCGGAACCTCATCGAAATCCAAGTCAAATGGAAGAGGTGGTACTGGCTGCAGAAAAGCATGTCAGAAAAAGTTATATTTGTGTTGAAATAAACAATAACGACAACATATTTTCGTAGGAAAGCAGCAAAGCATGTAAAAGAAATCTAATAAAATATTTTTGAAATATACATAATAATTTGTATCAATTCACTAAAAATATATAATACACCGACAATATATACTTTTTTTAAACGTCATAAACAACTGTCTTTATGGATTAATAAAGGCAAGTGGGTTATGTAAGCAAGTTGTATTTTACCCTCATTAAAATTGAATTACAAGACACACAGGTACTGAAAGAAGTGGTGAGCAAATGTACTACAGTATATTAATGCGTCATATAAAAAAAGAAATTGAAATTATTTATGTTGAATTTGGTTTTCTTGATTTGGCGTCTCAATGTTCTTTTATTATTACTATTGTTATTATTATTATTTCTTCTTCTTGCCAGGTTTGTACAGACGACTGACGACTCTGCTGACCTTGTTTTTGTGGGAAGAGGGCGGGGCCGACCCCCGACGCAGAACGGGGGTGGTGCCGTCGATGCTCACGTTGCTGTAGTCGGAGTTCTGCTTGTCGGGCAGCGGGGGAGGGTCGTCTGACGACAGGTCCGTGTCACTAGTGTCTGCGATATACAACGTACAACGTCACGTGCGCTCGACGATCACTCACTAGATGCGGACAGTTACCTCTGTGTTAGAATTTAAAGGGGGTCCGGGGGTCATTTGAAAGTCTACAATGTTAAGGGTGCAAATTTGACCACAATTAACATGTGCCTATGGAGAACGTTGTTGTTAATTGTGTGTGGTTTAAAGCCGCTTTCAAGAACGTGCTCATATCACGGCTTGTATACAGTGTATGCGTGTGTGTACATGTGTATATGACTGCTTGTGACAGTCTGGGTATTTCACCAATCTTTATAGTTTACTGGAATATCATGCTGCAGTTAACATGACCCTTTGATGCGGAGCGCCAAGAAGGGAACAACAAGTACCATCTTTTTGGATGCAGCCGGGGATTTGAACCCACGACCTTCTGGTCTCCAGGGCTGCGTTTAACGAAAGGGGTGTAAATTTACGCCGGACATAAATGACGTCATACATCTGTTCTCCGTGCAAATCTGCGATCGTATTACGTCATTTACGTCCGGCGTAAATATACACCCCTGTCGTGAAACGCAGTACAGGTCATTGCTCTAACCACTACGCCACGGAGGCGGTCCTATGGAGAATGACTCCTTATTATTTTCTTAATTTGGAACACGGTTACTGACTACTAGTATCTGTCCCGAGTGAGAATGATGTACAGAGAGTCCCAATGGTTTAGCGTCCACTTCGTGAGGGAAGTTTTGGCGATAATTTCATGCCAGGCAGACAATCCATAAATCAAAAATGGGTTATTAATTTATTTTGGAGCATTAAAAAAATGCTTTCCTAAGAGTAGGGTTTTTATTAGTACTTTGATGTCATTAGCACTGTGCATAATGTAATGACATAAGTCATAGCATCAAATTCATAATAAATTAATTAAGTTTGACTTACCTGTGAACGTGTTGGAGATGTTTGATGACAGGCTGAGATTACTGGTGCTGAGCAACTGATCCGGTCGGAACTGGTTGCTATGAGGGCGACTCCCGCGACGTTCCATCTCTGGCCTGGGTGGTCGACGCGGTGTCAGCTACAGTCAGATGTACACGTTTAACACCAGTACAAGCATGTCATGTTTAACATCAGTACAAGCATGTCATGTTTAACACCAGTACAACCACATCATGTATACGGTAATACTGCTAAAAAAGTAGGAACATTTAAAAAATAGTCATATTAAAGTTGTTGTTGTTTGGGGTTTAAAGCAACTTTCAAGAATGTCCTCATATCAAGGTCTGTATGTAGTGTATGCATGTTTGTATGAGCCTATGGAGTCCTGCTTGTGCTAGTCCGGCATTTCACCAGTCTAAACAGTGCTAGCTCACTGGCATATCATGCTGCAGTTAGAACATGGATACCCCACTCAGTCACATTATTTATACTGACTTTGAGCCAATCAGTCCTTGCTTTACCCCGTTAATTCTGAACACTAATCAAGGGAACAACAAGAATGTCTTTTAGTATGACACAACCGGGGATCAAACCCCCAACATTCAGCTCTCCGGGCCGACGCTCTAACCACTATACCACAGAGGTGGTGTTTACTTACTGAAATACTAGAAATATCCATATTTAACAAGGATTAACAATATTATAGTGATATATTTAGCTCCCATTGTAGCCACATTTAACATTATCTCCCAAAGTAGCAAGACATATTATTATTTAACACCGATAGTACCCATATTAAACATTATATTACTCCAATAGGATAGTAGCCACATTTAACACTATTTAACTCCCATAGCTGCATTTAACATTAAAATACACATGTATAGTCTTCATCACATGCGGTAACTATTTTCGTGGATTTCACCACTGTAACGGACACACCTCCTAATAATCAAAGAACGGTGATGCAAAATTTCATGATCATCTGCATTCCACACTAGACTCAATGGAAGCGTCATCATTTATGTTGTAAAAGATTTAATCACTGAGTCAATGCAGATTCTACCGCTATCAGAGATACACTTTACTTACCTCGTCAAATACCACAGATAGCAGATCATACTCATCTTACACATTCTGTCATTATTTCTTGTTTCTTGGGTTGGGCAGGGGTGGGCAGGGGTGGGGGGTTGTGTTTGGAAGGGAGGGGAGGGGAGTCTACGTTCATCTCAGATGAAGTAGGAGGGGAGAACAGGCCTGTAGTCTGAATACTAGTATAGAGTTTCCATGTCGACGAAACAATGGAATGAAAATCTTGGGTAATTGTGACAGCCATACAGCCATACTGCATTATAACCGATAATTTTAAAATTTCTTGGTGAATAAAAACCACCATTTGTGACCGATGAGCAGGAGTGTATTTCAAAGGGGGATAACTAGCACACTTAAATAGCAAACCACAAAAATATTTTCTCATGCAACACGCAATATTGCCATACACGATGGTTCAAATTCATTGTATGATCATTGTAAGCAAAGAAATGAAAACCTCCAGCGAATATATATATTGACGTAATTTCAAGAAGCATCGAAACATAGCAGCTAGTACGTGAGATAGTTCAAGCCTGTAGCATGCAAACATGAAGGAAATCCCTCACGTATATTATAACAAATTCAATAAGAAACTACTTCATTAGAAAGTATTGTACAAACCATGAGCTTCTGATATTTATAATTATGATGATATCTTGAAGAAAATTGACCTTTATTGTTACATCAGATTCGTCATAATTCATACAGTAATGGAGAGATGTGAACGTTGCAGGAGATACATAGAGTCATCAGGTAGCGTATACATGCATGTACATGTATACATACAGGCACATTGAACTGTTCATTAGTGTGTTAAATACTAGTAGCATTTGACGAATATTGCTAAGAGTTTTGCATTGCCCACCAAAAAATAAGTAATTGTGTTGCAACTGTTAAATTGGCAATATTTGATTTTGGGTCTGTATAGAGATTCCTTGAATAATTCCTTGAATGATTCCTTAAGTAATTCCTCAAGTTACTGACATTATCTTTGACAACATAAACCAGCCTTCACAATAGCAGATTTCTACATCGTTTGCGAAACACAACCACTGGCTTTATGGGGATCCTCTTATTGCCTACAGTAGAAAATAAGGTGAGATTTCCAGCCTGGGATATTCAACCCTATTCACTGGCCCACACTGAGGTAATGGATGAAATTTTGGGTCCCTATTTCTGAATATTTGAGGTAGAAAGAAATTACAGGCAGAGCAGAGTAGGGAGATACCATTCAGATTATTTCATACACAGATTATGCAGAAATCTCATCAAATGAATATTTTCCAGGGTCATATTATTTCAATTTCATGAAATGTCCATCCCAGGACCCCCGGGTGAGTGTTCAGTTCAATTTGGGACACTGGGGTTCTAGAGGGTGAAATATTCTCGACATAACCATTAAACATTTGAGGATTACTGTTTCGTCTGCTTTTTAGCTGGATAAAACTTCGGTTTAGTACGTACCTTGTCAATTAAAAGATGATATACTACAACCAGACTATATTTTGGACAGGAAAGATGTTAAATTATGCGATGTTAAGTTAAATATTTCCCTGTCACCTCAATTTTTAGGCATGTGAGATTATATGTGTTAACTTTTGTTGCTTAGCAACATGCCATCTTTAGGAAATATACCTGTGTATAATAGCTCAATGGGTGGGGTTGTGGGGTGGGGTGGGGTGGGGTGGGGTGGGGGTTGGGTTCTGGCTACAAATTTGAGTGTTCCGTAAATGTGGCTTAAAGGCATACTATCACAGCTTTATTTACTTATTTCATGATATAACCTATTTTTGCCTGAAAGTATACATGTACATTTGATGTGTCTAGACAAGTTCTATTGAGTAACCAGCTACATTTTCCACAAATCCCACTGGTTTTTAATATTTTCATATTTTAAATGATAGCTCTAATTATCTTTGGAACATTTTGAAACGTCATTCTGACCGTGTTCAATGATTAGAGTTATCCCCCTTAGAATTATAGACTATGTCACTATAGAATAGAATGTCATTGTATTATTACAACTGATTATTGTCGCTTTATCGGAAATTAACTGCAACGGAATAGTACCTATCCTACAGCCGTGAAAATATATTTGGAGGTACAAAAGTGATTACCGGGTATATGTACGCTATATGCATGTACTTTGCATTTTAAACTCCAATTCGCTCCAAAACGACAACTTAATATGTGATTGTATGCCTTTAAAGTAACAGTTCATGAATTAATTACCCATGACAAGTAAATATAATTAAAGAAGTAGCACTAGGTTTCTCACACGGATTAGAAAAATAAACTAAATTAATAGCCTTGAGATAAAGTACAATTGAAATTGACGATAAGTGTATTTGGATTCCAGAGTGGAGGAAAACAGCGGAAATTGAGGGAGCCATAACCCATACGGAAATGATATCTTTAAAACATCCAACTAACACAAAATAACAATTCTGTAAAACTCACCAAAATATTATCAATATAGCAAGTTGGAGGGCCTCTTTGGTAAATTTTCCAGCATTTATATAACTTCAGGGTAAACGTTTCGAAACATGGCACCGAAAATGATTCTACAAATCTCGTCTGCTGGGTGTAAGATCGGCATGGAAACCGTGCATGTTTTCATTCTGTACTAGCCTGTTGAACAGTGACAGGGAAAAACAGATGCCAAGTTAGCTTCGTTACTGGTAGTTAAAAGAAATTTGAAGCAGGGAAAAGAGCCCAAAGAATTTAGTTTTGTAAACACGATTAATAATTTAACATTAGTGGTATCTATGTATATACAATGATATTGAAGCCGGATTATCAGGTTAAGGGAGGTAACTGAAGGTGAATGTGAATGCAGTGGGTTTCAAAAGGGTCTTAGTTAAATTGATAGAAGAGGTTAAAAATAGAAATTATTACTTCATTATCCTCAACCTGCATTAAAAATAAAAGTGTACACAAATAGAAAATGATGCATACACATGAACTAGATATTACAAGCATCAACCAAATATACTGAAGAAAAATAGAAAGCAGAGCTTGAGATATTCTGTCAAAGAAATTGTAAAGTTACAGAAGATCCAGTAATACAATTACATGTACGAAATTTTCATTTATTTTTTCCCAACAGAAAAGTTTGACTTTAACCAAATATTTACCTAAAGTCATGCATTGAGCAGTCGGATTTACTTTCTTATTAAGCAAGTTTGTTTTCGTTTATAGAACTAAATACACACAGATGGTATCATAGTGCACAACAAGCTGTATAGGAAAATCATCTGCCAGGGGACATAACTCACCTCCTCATTGAGGGCTGCGTAGAACTGAGGTTTCCCTTTAGTAGAGGGTCTTTTCTAAAATTAGCAAATTCACGTCAAAACCTATGGCCAATATCGAAGACTTGGAAGGACTAACTTTCACATTATTTACCACGGACAAAGCGTGTACATGTGTGTGACAGATATCAAGCCTAACGCCCAACGACAACAAGCGTTGCAATCTGCAGTGGAAAGATGCAACTGTTACTACGGTAGAGCCAAATTTGAGGAATAAAAACAAAAGCATTTTCGTGAGCTATTACTACGTGATCACATTTTCAGAGTTTGTAACCTCAGATTCACATTTGTTAGTTTATCAGTGAGTATGCATGCCAGCACAAATTCAATGATTTAGAATATCGGTAGTTTAAATTGAATATCTTCAAATTCATGCCAAGATGGATACAATTTCAACCAATATTAATATACAGGATACGTCATCGAAGAGGAATAGGTTTACTAGTTTGGAATAGGTTTACTATTTTGAGATAAAATGACAGGAATATGTCAATCATGGGATTAGATCCTGATTAATAACAATACATCGTGGATTTACTATTTTGAGATCTAGTAAATTGAGATCAAGCAATTTGAACGGGTTTACTATTTTCAGATTAAATGACAGGAATATGTTAATCATGAGGTCTAGATACAGGGCCTCGTTTCTCAGAATTATTGTAGCCCTACAATTGTTGTAACTGGGTTCCGGCTACAATAGAACATGTTCAGCTTACGATAATTGTAGGCTACATATTGTTCTACAATGTTCTGTAGCAACGGGGCCCTGATTAATTAACAGAACAACATTCTGGAGTGAGTAACAGTCCCAAACCTCGGTGGTTTCTCACTCAAGAGTCAATCAGAATTGGAATTGAAAATCGTCAGAATTATTCAAATCTTACGAGTTACATGGGATTTCATGGCAATAGAACAGCCCATCCTATTACTGACAAAAAATAGCATGTGCATTGAAAACATCGCATGTCAGTGGTAACGGTTAAGCAAGTGTGGCATGTTTGCTTAGTAACGGTGGCGAGAGATTGGATGAAAACATGGGTTATAAGCAAAAAATCATACACATCATAGCTTGTCATGGAATACTAACGCAGCGATGACTTATTCAGATTTAAAGATGTAAAATAAAACTGGATTACATTTTCAAAATGCTGAAACCGACTGCATGTCGTGTTTATAAATATTGATTTTTAATGAATGTTTCCAAAATAGAATAGATTTTGCTTTTACATGTGAAAACCATTCGTCAATTGATTGTTAAATAAAATGGTAATGACATGCCATATAAGACAGAAACAGCTTTGGAAAGATTATATTTAAAAAGCTAAAAATTCATCCAATATTTCTTGTAAATTATTTACATGCATTGACATTGTAACAGAGGATGTTAATGCTATTGAAATGAATGTAAACTATGCAGCCTGGAGACGACATGACAGCCAGTATTCTATGTCAAGCTGAACAGAAGGATGAAGCTAATGAAAAGGACAACACTACATGCCTGCTCATTCAACTCAATGGGCGAATCAACCGAGTTCCGATGGCCGAGATCAACCGAAATCTGGTCGGCGACTTGCGATGCACGCTTTATGATGTTGCCGACACGGGACTGAAGACTCTGTTTGTTGGGGGACGGTGCACTGACCTTATCTGCCTTCACCCACACAGACTGAGAACGCTGCGTTACCGATGCTGTCTTTGTCGTTGGAGTCAGCATTGCAAAGTTGGCTCTGGAAATGAGACAATAGTATTAGAGTTTTGTTCACGACCAACTTTAATATACACAGAGAAGTAAAACTAGTTGTATACTATTAGTTTATTTCACTTCAGATTTTAATATGCCTACAGAAGTAAGACAAGGTGTAATACTATTAGTATCGTCACGTATGGGTGAAATATTCTCGCAGTGACGTTAAACAACAAATCAATCAATCCGACTTTACTATACCTACAGAAGTAAGACACGTTGTAATACTACTAGTATCTCTGGATAGAATTTCTACAGAACTAAGATAGTTTTATTTTTGTCAGTATCTCCTGGCTAGATTTTCCTTTGAAATACTTTATTAATTCTACAGGAATAAGATTAGTTGTACCACAATCCATATCTCCTGGAAGAAGACTCACAATCTACCACCGACAATGTCAGGTTACCATGGTAATGACAACTAGAGAGAGATACGTAGTAGATACTAGCCAAAGTTTCAAACGTTCCATACACACTTGAGTATGGTCTATTCAAACAACATGAAGGCTACATATTATACAAAGTAAATAAAGTTTTTCAAAAATCCACATTTATCCAAACACCAAAAATTGCATCTGTCAAAAAGACAAAGTTTTAGTATAATGATTTCCTGGATAAAGAAATCCATGAACACCCAGGCGAAGTGTCTCCTTACATGCAACTGGATATGAGCAATTACGGCCCCTTACCAGTAGTCTACTCAGGTCAAGCTGAATAATATCTAAAGGTCATCGATCTATATAGTCATGTCGTTTTGGCGACATCTGAATTATTGCCTAACGTCTGACCAACAAAAGAATCACCAACTATTATGACGTATTTGAAAAAACAGAACATGCATAAACAAAAATAAATAAAAATTGTCACCCATATATATATAGTTACAACCTGCTCATGATGGGGGGAAAACCTACAACAGCTTAGTATAGTGTTACAATAGTAAAGGTTATGTTATATAATAAATACCTGCAAATATAGGTTGGAATTAAATACATTTTACAACAGGTCCATATAAAATAGATATCATGTTTATTAAGAAATATTTTAATAAATTCCTATTTTTTTTAATTGTTTTATATTGTTACCGGTACTGTTTTTTAAAATAGTTTTGGATTAATTTGTATTTTTGTTTTAATTGACATAATTCCCAATTCTTGTGGTGGGTGTATGTTAGACCGATGATGCCCTAACCCACACGGTAACATCAAACAGAGCAAGAGGTATTGACATCTACCCAGATCTATAGCCTACACCTACATGGAAAAAGTCTACACAATATTAGTCTAAGTAGTTGCAGGTTAAACCTGATTTCCTTTATTGTATGTTCATCTACCGTATTCCTGCTAGATACTAACACTGTGTTCATACGAGAGCTTTAAACCGACTTCACACGGTTTTAAGGCCTTAAAACGAATAAACGGTTCACACGGACGTCACTTTAAACTGGTATCAAAACAGTTTAACGAAGCATGTTTGGAAAGCGACCAGACACAGACTTACCAAAACGAAGGAATATATGCTGTGTGAACTGGCAACTTATAATCCGTATTAACAAAGCCTGTTTCCGTAGACCGTCCCACGGAAACCAGTGTCAAACCATCTACAGTATGAACACAGCAAATGTGAATGAGAGCTTCAAGAGCAATAAAGCAATAAAGCAATGTTGTGCATTAGTGTGCTAGATATAGAATTCCTGATTCACCAATACCAGTACACAATTATTATTTCCACACCCATACAATATTTTCCATTTTATTCTCTCAATGAAATAAATGTTCATCTGAATATATATTATCCCAATATTGAAAATGATTTATGATCTGTGAGTGAGTGAGTTTACATGCGCTGCAGGAATTTTTCACCCATCTGCGACTAATTATGAAATGTGTAATATTCCTTTAAACAGTTGTGAGGGAAGTATAATATTGGCATCCATGTTTGGAATAAATGGTAAATCTAATGACAATCAATAAGCCGATATACCAACAGCATGTACCACAATAGCATTACATAATTAAAATAGACACTTTATTTCCCCAAATAATAATAATATTAAATAATAATAATAATAATACTAGTAAGCAAATTCAAACAAAATAATTGAAGATTTTGGAAACAATAACATAATGTACCTCTTCTGTTTCAACATCCGTTTTTTGCTGGCAGCACAAGACAAAGAAATAATCAACTATGATTCTCAACAGTGTGGTTATTTTACTCAGTGTGGTACAAAATAAATCATAGTCGGCTAGTTAAAAACAAATTGTAAATTTATCTAGTCTTTCTGTATAATTAAATTGTGATAGAAACAGGTGCAAGGCCAGAGGTAATTGCTGCGTTAGTGACTGGGTTCTGTCTGTTGAGATGAGTTGACTAGCTGGGTTTTGTCTGTTGAGGTGAACACTGCAAAATGGGAGCGAAACTCTTCAGCTCTATTCTTTATCTAAGCCGGATACCGTTCCACGTCCACACAGACAACCGCAGTTCGTGCATGGATTTCACCTCTACTGAAGCAAGTGCAGTGTGTACAGCCGTGCGAATGTCATACGTATAATTTAAAAGAAATATTATATTGACAGAGTTACAGTATCAGCTTACTCCTGTACGGGGCTTCCGATAGACGAGGCACTCAGTCGGTTGTTGTTGCAGATCGGCAGTGACTGGTTCCGTCGCAATGTCGACGCAGAATGGAATCCTTTGTCCGCCACCTGAATGACAAAGTTTGGTTACGTCCCTAATATGTATCCATGTTTACGACCTGAATATGTATTCATGGTTACAACCTGAACATGTATCCATGGCTACGACCTGAACATGTATCCATGGTTACGACCTGAACATGTATACATGGTTACGACCTGAACATATATCCATGGTTACGACCTGAACATATATCCATGGTTACGACCTGAACATATATCCATGGTTACAACCTGAACATGTAGCCGTGGTTACGTCCTGAACATGTATCCATGGTTATGTCCTAAACAGTTTATGGTTGGATCCAGAGGCTTTGTTTGTAGATATCACGGTGGGATTGTGCAAATGACTGCTTGTGCTAGTCTGTGTATTTCACCAGTCTCAATAGTGCTAGTTCATTTGAATATCATGCAACATTATACTGACTCCGAGCTGATCAGCTTTACCCCTTTAATTCTGAGCACCAAGCAGGGGAACAACAAGTACGCTCTTTTAATGGTATGACGCGACTATAGGGTTTCGAACCCACGACCTTCCGCTCTCCGGGCCGACACTCTAACAATGAATGATTTCTTGTTTAACGTCGCCTCGAGAATATCTCACTCATACGCTATGCTATGGAGGCGGTCCAAATGTCAATGTACAATATTCCTTGTGAATTAGCGATTAATGTTTACGTACCTTGATGCCGTATTCCCGCTCGATAATGTTGATCATCTCCACGAATCTCTGCTCCATGTGTGTGTGGAACGGCTTGAGACTGTCCGGCGCTTTCCGTCTGTGGATCTGCAGCGACTCTCTCAGTAGGACCACCTGTGTCACAGATATAGAGCAGTAGGATAGGACATAGAGCAATATGACAAGAAAGATAGAGCAGTAGAACACAGGACAGAGCAGTATGATAGGACATAGAGCAGTATGATAGGACATAGAGCAGTATGATAGGACATAGAGCAGTAGGATAGGACATAGAGCAACAGGAAAAGAAATACAGAGCAGGGCACAGGACATAGAGCAGTAGGCCAGGACATAGAGCAGTAGGACAGGACAGAGAATAGGACACAGGACAGAGCAGTAGGACATAGAGCAGTCAATGTTTACTACAGATTGACTAGATTGAATGATTTCTTGTTTAACATCGCTGCGAGAATATTTCACCCATACAATTGACTAGAAGTTGACTAGAGATTGACTAGAGATTGACTAGAGATTGACGAGATTGACCAGGTATGGACTATCTCCAGGACGCACCTGCTGCACTGTCAGCTCCTTCAGGTTCTCCACCAGCTGCCGGTCCTTCTCGTTCCCGGACTGCAGGACGTACTCCTCGTTGAAGAAGACCTGCAACACTCACGGGGTTAAAGGGGCAACTTCATACTTGCACGTATTTTTTTTATTTTATTTTTATTTTTCTATATAATATTAGAAGTTAGTA
>JAULBO010001244.1:7396-12694 GCA_032355325.1 Clypeosectus delectus | reverse complement strand
ACGAGTGACATACAGTGTGCGTATTCAATGCAAAAGGCATGCAATGTTTTCGAATGAGTAACTTTTCTTGCTATAACGTGTACATTGTAGCTTACAATATAATATTGTCAAATGAGCGCCTCGGGTTAAATATTTCGATATAAATATTCAGGAAAATGACGTGTTTAAGTCACAGCACAACTAACACGTTCCATAGCTATAATTATTTATACCCTCATAAACAACTAGTATTTCAAGTGTTGTCATTGTACCTTCTTCTTATTTATGAGAAAAGACAAAGGATGAAATAGCGGGAACATTGAAGATCTCGGTAAATCGTCCAGAAGCGCACAGAGGGGTCATCTGGTACATCTACCCATAGAGAACCAATATGGGGTGTGCGTGTGGGGGTGGGTGGGGAGGGGGGGGGGGCCACATGACTAACACCCCTGGAGCTGCCTCAGCTGGCAGTGTCTCTCTTCGTATTGCCTTCACCCCCAGTTTATTGAAAGGGATGTCCGTAGACTTACAGACGACCATTGCGGTCAGTACGTAAACAAGTAGCCGTGGCCACTGTTCGTGTCCCGTGGCGCTTGTCGTTTACATAATGCATGGGCATCAAACTATCCCGGACACCGGTAGCGACGGGTAATGGTCCAATAAAGCCACGGGTACGTGTATGTAGCGAAATGCTTCACCGGCATGAAACGAACTTAGAACTAACATAATGGCAACACGAATATACAACCGTAATTCTTCAGGAAGTTCCTTCATATTTCACAGACAAATGTCGCTAGGAGATATAACATCTAGATGCTTTAATCCATTTTGAAGGGATGCGGTGTGTGTGTGGGGGTGGGGGGAGGGGGTGTGGAGGGGAGGGAGGTCCCCCATTAATGGATGAACGCCGTTCTGGACACACACACACCCCTGCTAAAAATGTTTCGTGAAAGCACCACCGCAGGAGACTTCTATTCACGCCGTGGCGTTCTCTTAATGGCCGGTTATTCTTTGCGTAAAATTAATGTTATTTTTGGTCCACTCTGTGACAGAGTGTATCCCTCTTTGCACTGGCGTGAGACCTAGGATCGGGTGTTGGCATTACATGGCGCGTGGTGGAATAACATCTGATAGCATCGATGTTCAAGATACGCCCATGTCACATCACGCACAGCGTATTATGTGTTTATTGTCCAGTTCCAGCGTCACTTAGTAGTACTATGCGAAGTATTCAAAGTATGTCTACTCTTCACTTCAGCCTTGCTATGACATCGTATCAATATAATTATGGACTGTAAAAATGCGCATAGTTGTTAAAACGTATTATAAAGTGTTTCACCATTCCAGCAAGTATATTATACACCCACGTATTTAACAAACACCCAGCATCACGTCCAGCGTCGGTATAAAGGTTTCCATTTAGTTGTATTACTGTAGTGCCACCCGTACAAGACGGAAGCTGGCACGCGCGCGCCCCTATAGGTGGGTCCGGTCTGCCGAAATCGGCCACGTCGGAAGGCGACCTGAAAAACACTTAACCCAACAACTACAACATGTTTTACTGATGGGCATCGTGTTTGCCGATGAGCCCGTACCGTATAAGGGAATTGGGTAGCCTTACGTACGTGTATACATGTACGTATACCCATTTGATGGTAACAGACAATACCCATAGCTATGGTCGATACCAATACCATTATATACTAGTATATCAAGTCCTTATACTAGTAATTGATGTCCGAACTTCTGATTATGCCAACAGCTCAAATCCACACAGTACACAATTCTCTTCGAAAGGGCCAATGGCAGCCCACTCTTGAGCAGGGGCCATACTCTCGAAATGTCTTAACTTAAGAAATTCTTAGTCGGAAAAGAAATCATTAAAATAACATAAGCAGAAACCCAGTTACATGTAGGCAAATTCTTAGTACTTACGACTTATAGGACTTAAGAAGTTTCGAGAATACGGCCCCATGACTATACCGGTATGGATAAGAAGCGCTATATAAATGCTTAAATAATTATTAATTAATTAATTATTATAATTACATCGTCAATATATATCTATGTGCATGTATGTCTATATCTATCTACGTATCTATCTCTCCTGTATCTTTCATATATGTCCATGAAATGCATTGCACGTCTTGGAGAGTCAACGTAACGGGGCCAACGTAACTGCCCATTTCGGGTTTTTTAAATCAAAATATCTCTAGGGGTCAGTAGCCTCTCATCGCCATTATCGTAATTCCCTGTGTAAAGCCCGCGGGCTATACGTTTTCAGGAATCGACAGATTGTCAGATACTCGGGCTTACATCCCGGATATATAAAAACGTGAAGCACGTGGGTGTTGGTCGATGGATTTATTGGTCAAGTTTCGATACTTTACAGGTAGCGCGTTATTGAAATGTTGTTCCCATTGCCAGGTCGGACATATCGTTAAATACGTGTATATTCCAAGTATCTAATTAAGCGGTCAGTGGACCTGGCAATTAATGGACGTACGTCCAGAGGTCACGTAGTGTAATGGACACTTGTCCAGTGAAAAACGACCATTTTTCACAGTTAATCTGTATGCGTATATTTGATACGGACCATTTGAAGTCCGTTTTTATATGCATTGCTAATGAACAAATGTATGATTAATGACACGGCAAGGTGTTGGAAGTGCAAACAATCCGTGAGTCATATATTATTTTTGGAGGTTGGTGGTTGGGGTTGAGGGTTGGAGGTGGGGTTGGGGGCGGGGTTGGGGGGTGGGGTCGGGTGGTGGTGGTGGTGGTGGTGGTGGTGGTGGTGGTGGTGATGGATAGGGTGGTGACGAACCTAACACCTTACCTTCTACCAAGGATGTCACCAAATGTATTCCTAATAATATGAACGCACATGCAATACAGGAACCCGTTTCAGTTTGGCATTAAACCCTATTGCATACGGCAAGTGATAGTCAAGTGTAATATCTTCAGCTTTAACAAGTCAATGCAATACAATATATATTATAGTTGAAAGCATCCTCCTCCTTCTTTGAGTTGAAAGGAACCTACATGTATAATATATGTATATTTATATACCACTGGTAATAGCCATTCACAATCAGATTTAATTACATTGACTAACACAACATGAGTAGGCCTAGCTAATTTAGATAAGAATACATCCCGAATCCATTTACAATGAATGTAAAACATTTCTGGGTTTTTACTGGCATTTGCGAGTCTGTCCATATTGTTTTCGACCAGAATTATTTTGCGATTCAATCTTAAATTTTGATAAATATTATCCTCAACCTCCATGTTCCCTTCATCCACCGACACACGATGCGACCCACGACAAACAGGTCGCCCCATGAAGTCGCTTTTTTCGACACTCAATGCGCGTGGCCAAATTGTAGCAGACATGCGGAGCCCTATGTGTAGTCTGTGTACAGACCCTGTTCTCAACCAAATACTCCTATTCCAATTCTCTCACATGAACAAAAGCAAGTCTAGATTTTCTGAGGTTAAAGATTTTCAGAGGCTCCTTTCATATAAATAATAATAATTTATTTTAAATAATTTACTTTCATCCTCTGAGACTATTGATAGTATATAGCGGCTATGGTACGAAACGCTTTACGCATGTCCCTGGAACCCATGCCCCTCACTCACCATACATGTAGCAAGAATGCCTCTATATGCATGGTAGTAATCCGCAACAGACAGACAGACAGACAGATACTTTATTTTCGTATCACACATATGAAATCTATACAGTTTGTAAATGGATCATGGTCATTCTTAAGAATTATGCGAGACTGTTAAAACGGTAAAAAATAAAAATATAAAAATATAAAAAATAAAAAGTATAGATCTACATGTTAATTACATTCAAGTATTTCTTAAATTCACGTGTCAAGTTCAAGTTTTTATTTTCTCCACCACCCACGGTGGTACAGGAGAATATTGTTAAATATTTAAATATAAGTATTTGATGACGGTACGCGTAAGTACGTCAATAGATATAGGTATAGGTATGTCGAAGTTGTCTAGCTGGTATTATTTCAATGCATCGGTTTTGCAGGAATGCCGTTCTAAAATAATTATCAACTTTCAACTTGAGACCGATTTGTTAAAGTTCAATACTAACAGATATCCGACATAAACGTTCTATTATAAACAGTCATCAACCTTGTAATAATTCCCCACTGCCAGGTGGCATGCGTTATCCAGTGCAAATGTTTGATGTTTCTCTTGTTTACAACGCGTCTCTTGAAAACCACTTTCGCAATCTTAAAGCCGAGACAATCACTACTTCAAACAGTCGCCATTGCTCTCCCTTCAAAGTCACGGAGACAATGACACCTGGGGGTGGGGGTGGCGGGGTGTCCATGCAGCCGGACTATTTACGCCAATATGTAATTTCTACAAAACATTTCTTTAGCGGATTGCAAGCAGGCATGGATAGTCCCGCCTCTTATCTCTCTTCAAAGTGGAGGAGTGAAGAGGGGGCGCTAGATCACGAGTATTGTCTTCGACAGAGGTCGCAAAGTACACATGCAATGTGCCGAATGGATAGAGCCACTTATAAAGCGCGGGAAATGAATGATGACAAATGGACATCGATTTCTCGTATTGTCATGTCGTCAAGTGCAGGGGTTATTGCGTGCGAATTTCGCGGCCTTTCCAGATACGGATGTACGAATAAGTACCTATCTATACACTGTAGGCCTACCTATTTGTATAATTGTACAAGTGGCAATGGTGACGTGTTGAACGGTATCAATACATAATTATATACTAATAATAAGTAAATGAACTCAGCACTAATGCTAACAATTATCATACACATTGAACTGAAACCATCTTAACAAGTTTGTACATTTCAAAAAGATAAATTGAAAGTGTCGTATTCAGAGAAAATGACTGAGGAAGCACACGCCTTGTTACATCGGCAAAGAGGTTTCTATTTCATAAAAGCGTAGATCAATCGAATGCCATCGTCAACAGCGCATTGCTACTTGAGCGTCCAATCGGCATTTTCATTGCGTGCCACCGAGTGCGCAACTTCCAGTCCCGTATCCACATCACATGTCATATAATGGAATAAACTGTATCGGTAGGAATGCTACAGACATGTCAACTGAATTGGTACCGCATACCTGGCACTCATGACAGGCAGTCTGCGACGGGCTCGGGGTACATAAACCCACATAGACGGTACATGAACCCATATTCCCGTCGAGACCGGTCGACAGCTAATATTGTTTCTAGGAGAAGTCTAGGGACTGCCTCCGTGGCGTAGTGGTTAGAACGTTAAAATGTGGCGCTTATTGTTCCACT
>JAULBO010001133.1:0-20990 GCA_032355325.1 Clypeosectus delectus | reverse complement strand
AGCACAAGCAGTCATATGCACATACACACATGCATACACTGCATACAAGCCGTGATATGAGCACGTTCTTGAAAGCGACTTTAAACCCTAATTAACAACAATTAGCAGTCATTAAACCATTGGAATATGGATGTCTCATGAAATCATACAATAAATATATGTCTTTCTACTGAAATGGTCTTTGTTTCAATGACCGTTCCACAAAGTCAAAGACCAGACCTCCTAAATCGGTCATGTAGGCAAGGGTTGGTCTAACTGTACGTTTGTTCGTGATGGTCGTAAGCTCTGCCCAGCCAATGCTGAGACTAGACTGCGTCTCTGAAGCGCCGCGCCTGTAGATATCTGTGCAGGTGAAATGTGGAGCATCCTGGGAATTAGCCTGGAGTTTGATGTGCCCGTGACGTGGCGTACGTCTGTGAGGTGTGCACCGCGTGCCCAGTCAGATGAAGTTGCCTATCTCTAGAGGCACCGATGTTTACACACTGTACTGTTTCTCACTCTGTAGATAAGGATAGGATACACAAAAAGTTATCTTAGTTGTGAAAATGGGTGAAAATAATCGTCTAAGTTTATTAAGCACAAAATGTGTTATCCTTCCAAAATTGTGAACTATAGATAGATTATTATTTAATTATTTTCTTTTAGTTATGAATATGGGTTTATTTAGTTTTCCAATTTAGAAAATTTATAAAATTTCTTTAATAATTCATATCTAAAGATCCATCCACTATACAAGTGTCTGGGTTTTTTTTTGGTTTTTTGTTTTTTTTGTTTTTTTTGTTTTTTGTGTGTGTGTGTGTGGGTGCTCATTAAAATATTTTTGTAGTTTTATGACATTTCTTAAATATATCCTTTTTTAAAAAAAAGGTTTCCTGTCATCATTGTCTATCAAGACTGACCTACTTTGCACGAAGGTGCAATCCTATTTGTCTGGTGCACGTCATGGCAACTATGTTATCTCCGGGTTAACACCCTCAGATAACCACCTCACAACTTTCTGATCCATGCTCCACGCCATTGTGCAATGTTGACTTAAATGTCCAACCAGTTCACATCCTCCATGAATAATCCTTGAATAACACCCAGGAGTGGATAAATGGGCTGCTTTTCAATGCCCACAACGCACTGGTCAGCTTGGACTTAGTGCCATGGCCCGTGGTAATATGGAGGTGTCATAATTAAGTGGAGATGGACACTGGCCTGAAAAGCATTATCGAAAAGTAAACAGCCACACACATACCTCGAGTCCACTCAAGAGAGTGCGGAATTCTATTTAGAGATGGACAAACCAGACATGTATATATAGTGTGACCTTGGAGGTTGCATTGGATACCCGATATTAGGAAAATCTTTGTGGTATTTAGTAATTACTTTATTAAATGATTTTATCTTGGTATTTTATGTATAATTATTATGTAAATTGGGTTAGTTTTATGTAATTTTTCATAATCCTTAAATAAAAATAAGAAATCTTATGCATATGACAGGTTATCGCAAGGGGATGGGAGGGGTTGTTGTCGCGAAGTCTGTAGAATATTGGACGTTCGGAACCAAAGACCCGGGGTTAAAATACCCCTCTGGTGTTTCAGCATCAATGTTTACTATCCAGTGTCATCATGATAGGATGCTGTGTCTGTAATCTGGCAGTACTGTTATCATCCCTGGCTTGGCAGTGCCAGCAGATGCACGCAGGGTTCCTGAAACATTCAGTTCCTGTTCTGGCTTGTTCTGCTATATATATACACTGTATTCAATGTCTGGATGCTACAGGTGTATGGGTTTCTGAACCCTGGTGTGAAGGGTAATGAAGTCTTGTTTCCTAGCTGGATGTAGATGGCTAATTGACCAAGTACTGATTGTGCCTGGAAACCGGAGCCAGACCCACCTGTTCCATGAAATCTGAAGTCTTCACCAAACACTGGGCTTGTTCCACACCTGAGACTGAGTTCATGCTCAAAGCCAAAGGGATTTGGAACTGAGCAGGGATAATGTTATAATTTTAGGGCCAGTTTTGTGTGTTTTTGCAAGAGTCAAATGATTTTTATATATTGACTTTTGTTGAATGGATAGACTTGGTTTGATAAATATTTCATGATGATGAAAGTAGTATTGGTTTCATTTGCTTTGGTTTAAGGTTAGACATACAAATTGGTCAATATTTTTTTGATTAGATTCTGCATGTGTTGCTGAGAAGTGAAGGAGCATTGTAAAGCACCGAAAAAAACATTGCGACATTTGTTGTAACCTCAAAGTAATTTTAGTTACTTTATGGTAATCAAATACAGTTTAAAAGTATGTACGCACATGCAATTACCTACTATGGTAAATGTTTTTCTATGGTAACAACTATATGTGCCATATTAGATTTCTACCTGCATTGAATATACAGTGACCCTCAATTTCATGACCACCCAATTTCAATCCTGCCACCTGTGTGTATCTACATCAGTAGTATACATGATACAGGAGTCTGGTGTACCGGGAGACAAACACAATCCCTGGGATTAAAATCCCGCTGTGTTTGGGAACTCGCGGGGTTGTTGACACGGGAAATCTGACCAGCAGAGGCTTTAGAACATGCTGATTAGTGATCCCCTGCAAACTCGGGGATGACCACCGCCAAGTCGCACATTCTCGTCACCTCTCGCATGGGACCTCGTACATGGGGATATCTTACAAGGAGAGGGTAGCATACAGGGAGGGGATATCATACAGGGAGGGGTTATCATACAGGGAGGGGTTATCATACAGGAAAGAGATATCATACAAGGAGGGGAATACAGGGAGGGGATATTATACAGGGGTATCGTACAGGCATATCATACAGGGATAGGAGATACCATATATTGGGCAGCATTCAGCCTTCAGGGGTTATAGGAGAGGGTATCATATGGGGTATTGTACAGGGAAGGTATATCATACATGGAGGGGATATACAGGGAGAGGGGATATCATACAGGGAGATAGGATATCGTACATGGGTATCATTCTGGGACATACAGAGAATGTGTATCATACAGGAAGTGGGTACCATACAGGGAATATCGGACAGGGGGTATCATACAAGGGGCACTTGCAATTAGCATGTAATGAAATGGTGCAGGAACGATGGTGGATGGTGAGCTTTTAGTGCTGCTGGATGTCTGACCTGGAGGCGTTCACTGCAGAAATCTTATCTAGCATGACCCGAGTGCAGCTGACTCTGCTCCTGATGCTTGCATGTGGTGCATGTGTGCAAGTGAAATTGGCATGCATAATGATGTTAATCTTACCACATGCACTTTCATTCTGATCTCGATGTAAATGTAAATTGTAATCACAGGAAGGTTATTAAGGAAAATTGTGTGCAGAGGCTGTCCAGCTAGTTACTACCGGTTACTAGGGGCTGGGGAGGTTGGGTTTGTGTGGGTTTTTTTTGTTGGTGGCGAGGGGAAAGAGTGGGGAGGGGGTGGGGGGTTTCGGGGGGTGATGGTATGTGGCAGGAGAGGGATGATGGAAACTGGCGATACACCCGGATTGATACAGGTATTCATTCAACAGGTGCTCAAAGAGGAAAAGTCGTCACGATCCACATACCTGCCATTCCACCAGGATCGGTTTGGTTATCCACTAACCAAATAAACCTTTTGTATAGATAGATACCTGCCACATCATAGCAGTGGTTTGGGAGTGTTTCATTTCCAGTAATTAACCTGTATTCTGTCTGTTTTCTGTTATTATTCATCACGTCACTCAATGGTTTATTATAATGCTACTACTATCCTGTTGCCTACTTATTCGTTATTAGGTCAATTATTATTATTTTTTTAAATTTTTTTATATGTAGGGATTTAGATATTTCTTATCTATCTATCTTTAATGAGACTTGCAAGATCTTTTACATACGTCTGCACCAAGTGACTGAAATATTACTTTTGAGCAGTGAATGGATGAGTGGTCTGGCTACATACTCTCTCAAGATGAGGAGGAGTTCAAAGAAACAGGTGTGCTAACTATGTTTTACTCTGCAACAACCGCAGGTCGAGGATGGACGATTCATCACGACATCTGTTACAGTAGCGCAGGGGTTGGATGTCGCCTAGTATCATTCTGGGTGATGTCTACGAAGATAGACGGTCCCTGATTTCTCCGGTCTTGAAGCCCAGCACAGGTTTTTTTGTGCTTACATATCAAAGAAATAAATGTCTTTCTTTTTGTGGCTGGGGTTTCCACATGGATGACCAGAATGTAGACATCCTTCGCAATGGTGGAACAATGAAATTGATGTGTTTTACGGTCTACCCATTTTGGACGGTAATTTGCTGCTCATTCGGTATGAACCAAGTATAGATGGTGTAGCATGTAATTATGAACAAAGTTGAAGCTTTTGTTAAAGAGTCTGAACAGAATCGTCTGTACAGTCAAATCTAAAGCAGTTGTGATGTTACGCCATGAACCCTGATGAATATACCACGTATTGCAGATACTTTTATGAAAAACCTATGTGGTATGGACAACTCCAAACCCAAAGAGTTGAAATGAGTTTACATATGTTCATGGTTCTCTTATGGTATCCTGTGTATGTCCAGTTTATGTCCTAGTCTATAATCCGATAATTACAACTGGCCGTGTGTCCACGAGAGAGATCTCTGACTGTCCAGTTGTTGGCTGTCATCTTATACATACCTAGAGCAACATAGCAAAACCTGTCCAACAAATAACAAATTCCAACTGTTTCTACATTGAATTGAGTTATCATCTGATATCTCCATTGCGTTGGTACCTCGTCAGTTATCAGCTGATGCCAGATAGAGATGTATGCAATGTATTATTACAAGGCACTAGTTGGAAGTAGGCTGGTTTACGATGTTTACCCACTTTCCCTGTCCTGTTGTAAGTGTTTATTACACCCAGGCAACAATGATTCACTGTCACATCTTGAGGGATTAGGATGTGCAGTCCATAAATCTCAGAAGCATTTAGAGATACCCCAGTTCTAAAGCTTTGAAGATCTAGCTGTAGTATTGTCTGTATGTATGTATGCATACATGTATGTATTACTATATAGTGTTACTACATACTTTACATGCTGCTACAGAGGTTTGTGTTTTCAAAATGTCAGTATCTGTGTGTTGTCCCACCATAAGAAGATTGCCATAACATCATTTGACAATATGCAATGTGTTAAACTGGATTAAGCATCCTTGGGTGTGTATGTAAAAAAATACAAATAATTGCCTGCAAGTATGAGGCTGTATCTTTAACATGTCTAGACGGCCCTCCAAGAGAATACAATAACGCCACATAGACTCATTTCTCAGAACTATTGTAGGCTACAACTATTGTACGGTCAACACTTTCTATTGTAGCGGGAGCCCAGTTACAACTATTGCAGGGCTACCATAGATCTGAGCAACGAGGCCCAGACCGTTATCATACATGCAGTTCCTTAGTCTATATTGCCTGTAGGGGAGTAGAGACGGATTTGACGTGACTACTTGTGTGATACGTGTGATACGTCACAGTGACTGATTGTGTGATACGTGTGATACGTCACAGTGACTGCCAGACAAATGCTAGCACTGTTGTCCATTCAGCTTTTGTCAGCTTAGAGAGATCAAGGCCTCGGGTAAATGCAGATTAATTGTGCGATACCTGGCTGAGTTCAGCATCAATCTATATCTGACTGGATGAGTGATCACATTTGGCAGATGATTGGTTGTATGTAATAACAAACTGTGTACGTTGTTCATCATGATTTTTCACACCCAATTATTTTAATCTTTGCCCAAATTGATTTTTTTTTTTGGTGGATGTTGTCTTATATGAAACACAGAAGTCAGGATATCGCATGTTTCTTTGGGAGTCAGTAGTGTCTGATATTGTTGATTCTTTGATGCATGGATTGAGTATGTTTAATAATAAATATAATATGAATATTAATAATGCAATCAATCAATTGTCCTTAGTTTCTAGAACATTTAAATGACTTTAAAAAATGTTGCCATTCTAAGTGGAAAGATTTACAACATTCACCTAGACGTTACCTCAATTTTCCACCTCAGCTACCTCAGTTATTATGTTATATATCCATTCCCCACCTCACTTCACCTCACCTTGAGCACCTCCTTTTTCCACCTTGGATAAAACCTCAATTCTCCACCTCACTTTATCTCGGACTCCAATCTCCAACGCCTCCACTTTCCACACATCATCTCAATGTCTTGTTTTTACGTTTGCATATCGGAATGACTATAACAACATACATGAACAGTGTTTGGCAACCATTTTATGTTGTGCTGGTCAGTTGAGCATGTTGTGAATTCAGCCGTTAACCGAATATTCCTGTGTAATGTAAGCATAACTTGTATGCTTTGAATTCTGTACCACCATACAACGGCTGGTCTTGTCAATCCCCCCCTGCAGTATTCCATCTGAAAGGTTTTCTTAGATCGTAAAAGTGAATTACCACATGCTACCTGTTGAAAAAGCATGTTTACAGATATATAAATGATGCTTTCACACGTTGAAAGGTTGATAATCAAGGGAAGAAGATGTAAACAGGTTGTATTGCGCAGTCTGTGCACTAGTACTAAATAACCTACTCCTATTCACAGTGGGTGAATCTACCAAATTAGTATCGCGGGAGGGTGTGACGACGTGGAAAGGAAGTGACGAGGCTTAGACACAGTTAAATTGCAGAGCCATAATACTGTGATTATGTCGTCTATTCTGACTAATTCTGGCGCTGATTTTGGTTTATATCGCTTGTTCCGCTTTTAGTCATGACCGGATATTTGGTAAGCGGGAAAAATAGCCATCGTATGAGAGCAAATTTTGACAGAAATAGTTGCAGCTGTTGGCCAAATATGGAAATAATGCTTGTGAAAAGTACATCCAGTGCAGGCGGAGATGTTTTCGGAGGACTTCAGTTTAACTGGTACAAGTGAGAATGTTTAGAGAGGAAGTAAAATCAACTAGTACACTTAGTACAAGTTGGGATGTTTTCAGGGGTACATTTAGTCTTCAGAAGTCCCGAGTTCAATAGGTACATCGTGTACCCATTTGAACGTTTCCAAAGGACTTCAGTTCAACTGGTACATGAAGTACACATGTGTACATTTGAAGCAGGCTTTAGTTTAACGTACCAGGGACAAAGCATTGGGTACAGTCACAGGGCGTCCCATTGTTCACAGTTTATGTTGCATCTTCGTAGATATCATTGTGATCTCCTGCTGGTCATTGAACCATCTCCGCTCATCCTTCGTCAATGGACATGTCGAAATCTACCTAGGATTGTTTATTGAAAGATACTAAGAGATAGTTTACATGCATTAAATAAAGTAAAAAATAAAAATAGAATAGCGTCTAAAGGTATCCGTATTATTTTTATTTATTTTTATTTTCTGGATTGGAATCGTTACATTTCCAATTTTCTGTTCATTTCTATTTTCTCATTCTCCAGGACGTGAATGATCTGATTTAGAATTTTATGATAGAAATGTTTAGTGAGATACTGATTACACAGAGGATTTAGCAGTAAAAATGAACTTTCGAGGGCTAGTTAACCATAAATGTCCTCAGGATGCCTTTAGATTTGGGCATTATTGCTTGGACTGCAGACACCCGTTTCACGACGGTGTCCTAACTACTTGGCAGCTCCTAAACCACTCCTAAAAGTTACCACCTCGTAATAAGTGTTTCACGACAACGTCACAAGTCGTACCCCTTCATAAACTAGGTCCTAACTTAGGATGTAATAAAAACCGCGTCCGTGACGCACTGGTTGGAGCATCAGCCCGGAGAGCAGAAGGTCGTGGGTTCAAATCCTCGGCCGCGTCATACCAAAAGACGTTAAAAGAGGGTACTTGCTGTTTCCCTGCTTAGCGCTCAACATTAAAGGGGTAAAGCAAGGACTGGTCGGCTCGGAGTCAGTATAATGTGTCTGAGTGGAGTATCCATGTTAACTGCAGCATGTTATTCCAGTGACCTAGCACTATAAAGAATGGTGAAATACCCAGACTGGCACAAGCAATCATAACATGGATACACTGCATACAAGCCATGATATGAGCACGTTCTTGAAAGCGACTATAAACCCCAATTAATAACAACAACAACAACAAAGGATGTGATAAGACTTTGTCTTTAGTGTTAGGAGCTCCTAACTTTAGTAGGTGGTCGTTAAACGTGGGGGGGTCCTGGTGCCTGTTGCACGATGCTCTTGTAGCGCTACAATAGTTGTAACTGGGCTCCCGCTACAATAGCAAAACCTGGACTGGCACCAACGTTAACCACTGGGCAGTGGTGTGACTATCACTCGATGCCATTCCCATGCTTTTCCGTTGTCTGGTGCAAGACAATCGTTGTGTAATTTGATTTCCCCCGTGTTGGAGAATAGGAATGTATGAATCCAATCATATCTGAGAAATGATTAGGCCTATTTGACGGATCACAATTGCGATCACACTTGGTGTAATATAATCAGTTTCCGGCCATGATGGATTGGATTGTGTGTAGTAATAATAACACAATCCACGCTTTTGTTCGTCAGAGTGATGGGAATACCTCGATTATATATATTATACAAATAGTACATATTATAATAGACTGGATCAATTTCTTTGTCATGGAATCACTTGGGGATTCTTACGTAGACTATGTTCTGACAAAACAGGAAGTCTAACCACATTAGTATTTCATAAATGGAGAGAATCACGTTATATATTTAATATTATTTCATCTGTGATGGGAAATTATGGATGAAAGTTGGTCTGCATTCCTCCATTGTAAAATGAACAAGAATGATTCAATTTTCCCCAACCATATTCAGTACGGCCACGGGATTCCATTCATTTACATCAGAAAAGAAAAAAGAAAAAGAAATCTTTTCAGAATCTGTCTCGATGAGAAATATATATTTCCCCATGAGGCTAGAGTTTCACTTGCAGCTTAAAAGTGAAAGTGAAAGTAAAAAGCTGAGGTGCCTTCATTACTATGATTTATAGCGGTTCATCAATCACCTCCTTCCGAAAAGAGCTCATTCTGTAGCCACTACAGGGACACTACAGGGACACTACATGGACACTACAGGGACACTACAGGGACACTTGATGACACCAGCATGGATCCAGGTCATGTTTCTGGATACCCGCTGATGGACTTCTAATAGACATTCAATTAAAACATGGCCGCCTTCATTTCACACGACTCTGAAGCTCAAAGCTCTCAACCTTTCCGTATCTTGTCAGTTGATGGACATTGTACAAGTCTTCATTGAAGATCCAGCCTCGTGGTGGGAGTTTGCCCACAGGAATGGGAACCCGATACTCAGTTGCCCCTGATCCCTCGTGATCCAAGGAAAGGTCAACGTAGTTATTATTGTCCACAGGAATTAGCGACAGTAACGGAAACGCCGAGATTTAAAATGTATTAAATTTTATCAAATTGGAATTAAATTTCAGGATATAACTTTCAATACCTGTTATTATGTCTTAAGTTATTACGGTACCTCAGATGCTATCGCATTGGAAGGGTGAAATGAGAGCCTGGAAGGTCATTTGATGAGGTCATCATTGAAGTGTTTATACAGCAGTCTTCCTGGGCTGTATGATTAAGCGGGTAATATTAATCTAACATCAAATAGATGGTGTGAAGACTACCAAGCAGAGCTTGTAGATTTATGTGTTAGATATATAGAGGAACAAAATGGTAATAGCTTTGGAATTAATGCTCCGATTTCCTAGGGAACCATTTATCTGATAATATCGCTGTATATATGCCAATGTATGTGGTGCAAGATCATGTTTAACTTTGGAAGATCTAGGTTTGATAAATTTAAATATATTTTTTTTGAGCAAAAATAATTATGTTGGAGCTAATTTATATATATCATATGACATGCAATGAAAAATTAAACTATGCTCTTTTACCTATTTGAATGTAATGCATATGTATACATTACGCAGTAGGTCAATGTCTTGAGAGTATTTAACAAATGTCAAGTCATTAATTAATCAAAGTTCTCAATATTAAGTACCTGTTTCAAACATGTCAGCTACACCCAGATGAACACTATTTAGTTACCTGTATTGCTGACATTGAATGAGTACAGGTAACAGTGATGACTATGTACAACAGTGTAACTGATGTCTACCCTCTGTTTGTGTAATAGCAACAATGTGGATACTGTCATGAATGTAGTCCATCAAATATTGTTTTTGAGATGATCCGCGTGTTTTATTATACAGCCCCTATTCGCGTGTACCCCACCATGTGATGTATGAATAAAGTCGGTCGAAATGCAACTAGTTAACGAATAAAGTGGTCTGTGTTTAAGGCTCCATTCAAGAAGAATGGATGTTAATATTAAGTTCACTTTAAGCGATATATAATGGAGAGTTGAAAGACAACAGATATATATCTCGATCAGGGCTTAGAATATGCACGTTCAATAGTAATTATTATTGGAAGGATATTTAACTGCAAGTTATTCTTAGAGGTAGATTGGTCAATGAATTGTAGAAAAGTGGTTATGATTGCCTCAAAATATGATATTCAGACGCTATTCATCAGACAAAATATGCCTTCCAGTAAATGCCCAAGCCGCTATAATCATATTTTTGCCCCAAACCAATCTTCTATGATTGTGACGGAGTTATGATCTCCATATCTGGGAAAGATAACCACATTCATGAGAAACATGAATACAATCGCAGACATACAACCTGCAATGTGAATATGGCCTATTTCCGCAGTCAGTTACAATTTTGGATCACTATAAATGGAGAAGATAATGATTTCTTTTGAATGCAGCTCGGCTATTTTCTGCTTCTGTTGAGAGCTGACAAACAGCCATACTGGACCGTATTTCTGTGTTTAATAGATCAGAAATCCCTAAAAACCAGCGGATCAGAGAAAATTCTATGACAATTTTGACCAATTAATTCTCCTGATCCGCTATACATCTTTCACTGTTTTGTGTTTTCAATAAACCTCTGTTTGTTGTAAATTCAAGGTCAAGGGATGAATATTCCTATTTATGTGTTTTTTTCATAGGCTATATTGATTTGTTTTCTAAGTTCTTGTGTATGAGGATTTTGTGTACAGTGGTTGAAAGGTCTTTCTTTGAGGGACTTATTTCCCTGATTATTTTCTTCCACATATGCAGGTCATCAGTGTCTTTCTGTGTCCCAGAAGTTTAAACTGATTTCCTTTGTGAAGCAACAGAGAATTTCCTGCTGAATTCACTGTGTAACATGTTCTGTTTCATCATAGATTCAGATCCTTGCAATAATTATTTACTTAAATTTTGAAAAAAAATATAAATTTTACTTTCGCTTTGTTGTAGACTAAAAATAGATCCTTGATGCAATAGAGATTGTGATGAAACCAACAAGGGGAGGGTTAATTAATTATGTTGCTTGAACTGCAAACAATTTAATTTTAAAAGTAGACATAAAATATGCATTTAATCCAACATTATTAGTATATTAAATTTGCCTAGCCTCAACTTCAATTCAATATACCACTGCCTTTATTTCTAAAGGTGCCACCTATGAAATATTCAACTTGCAATATTGTAAACTGTAATTATATCAATGGAACACCAAACATTATAAGCTAGGTATTTATATAGGGTAGCGAGTGGAGCATAACCATGTTGCTGGATTCAAAGAGCAACAATACAAGCTATGTGGTGGCATTGATGAGCATGGCTCTACCATTTCAATACCAATAGCAGTTAATGTTTGTTCAATCTATTTACAACATCCAGGCCTTTGTGGAGTCGAGATGGGATGCTATAATGCAGGCATTGTCTGCGACATTATTCGAGAAAAATTATGACGGGGAAATTCTCGATTTATCTGATGATATACTTTGTCCCCTGACCACCCAAGTGTTTTATTCGTGTGATTTCATACACCAGCATGACCGTATGGTCGGTGTTGAAGTATCCCAGTTGCTCATGGCTATCGTAGGTTATTAATATGCCTCCCTTACAGCTCAGTTTGTAAAATGGATAATAGGATATTTGCTGTATTTAATAATTGGATAAAAGTCCAGTTGTTGTAATTTTATTTCCAATTTCGTGTTTTAAAATTTTGTTTTCATAACTTGTAGTTGCCTTTGATTCGTATAATACATGTGGCATCCTTAAAATTGTTCAACGTTTTTCTGTGGTAGGCTGTAGTGATTGTACGGTAACAATAAGAATACTGACATTCACATACCACATAACTTTAAGGATCCAGGGGCCGTATTCTCGAAACTTCTTATGCTTATGACAATTATATAGAGATCTTTTCTGACTAAGAAATTCTTAAGTTAAGAAGTTTCGAGAATAGGGCCCCAGGTATTATATTCCTAATCAATGCACATTATCCCTTTTCGCTTTGTTAGAAAGTGTGACTGAAGTCGCATGAAAAGTACTATTATTCCATTTGAGTGTTGCTGCTTTTGACACAAACATCTTCATACCTCCAACTGGTATTATTTATGACATTTTTAATATGTGCTGTTGTAACAATGAATGGATTCGCTGTTTTTACCCAGATGCCGCGTCTTTACAAATCCATTGTTCGCTTCCTCCCAACCTTCACAATGTTTTCTTTATGTCAGCTCCGTGAAAAGCCGTGCCACATGTAACAATAATTCTTTCACCTGTATATATCTGCTTCCAGCTGCTTTCGGGTTTTTCGACGATTTTATTATCCCATCTGTGTGCGCACCGCCATGTTCTCGCATTTCTGTTTGAAGCAAAACCTTACCGTAAAATCATCATTGACCCCGGAATAAAGCGAACACAGGATGTAGGTGACGTATACTTGCAGTGAACTCGACTTGCGTGCAACAGTCCGACAATATCGGGTATGCAATTAACGCAAGTCTGCGTCGGTGGTAATCGACTATGTATCATTTTCATGTGATGTAGGAAGGGCTGTATAAAATACTCTTTTGTGCAGAGTTGGTTTTATGAATGAATAATAGATCTATTGTGCCTTTGTCGTATGCCCACTGCAAGGTCATGTAGTATTCTCAAAATTGTATTTTGACTTTAGTTGTTCGATTGTTCGATTGTGTATACCAATGGTGTTTCTGTATTCCAAATACATAATTATGTACGTTAATGTGCGCATTTCTTTTAACTTTAATGTCCAGCCCTATGGTAGTGTTATATTTTTCACATTAACATGAATGTTTAATATGGAACAGGTGGTCAGTGTTTGACCGTTGGGCTTCAGAGCCAAAGGCACTGTACCGTGTTCAAGTCCCACATTAAGTTTCGCATTAGTTACTTTTCCGACGCAATCATGTTATATTCATACACCCATGCATACACTGCAAACAAGCCGTGATATGAGCACGTTCTTGAAAGCGGCTTTAAACCCCAACTATCAGTGAGCAGATATAAGCTGGAAATAAGGCGCTAGATATAAAATACATTATTATTATTGCATTCGTAGCACTGAATGTTGCAGGTATCATCCGCCTGACCGAAGCTAAATTAAGTGAATTAGTCCACCAATGTTCAATACTTTGTATCTCAGTACGAAGACTTGTATGTTAAAACTTGTCGAAAACAAAGTAAATATTGGTGGTACGTCATTGGATTTGTTCCCGAAGTTTGTGCTTCGTTAGAAGACTAGCTGAATAGGTGAGATCGGTCGAGGATCAGTCCATGTGTTAGCAACATGCTTCCCGTACGTCACAACACTGCAGTCTGTTAGTACCACATCTCTACCCAGGTAATCATGCCTCCCGTACGTCACAACACTGCAGTCTGTTAGTACCACATCTCTACCCAGGTAATAATAAGCAGGTGTTGCTGGCTGCTCTTCACAGCATTCTCCTAGTTAACTTATAGCCAGGTTGGCCCACCATTGAATAGTTATCCTATTGCCTGGTAACAAGTAGGCCCCCAAGATGTTCGCTTACCTATAGCCAGGTGGGCAGTGGGTCTCTGCCACATCACTTTGCTATGTACAGCCTGTTATCAAGAAAGCTCCAAGTATACGATTCCCTATATGATAGAATGAAGTAGGCACCCGATATGTTACTTTAAAATAGCCTGGTTTCAGGTCGTTCCTCTGTATGGAAATTTTCAATAGCGAGGTACACAGTAAATGGCACCCAATATGTTACTTTCCTATAACTAGGTATTCATTAGGCATTTTTTACATTAGTTAGGTAGGCTCCACGATAGTCTGTAGGCTCCACGATAGTCTGTGTACATACCCTGTTCTCAACCAAATACTCCTATTCCAAATTCGCTCCCATGGACAAAAGCAAGTCTATATTGTCTGGGCTTTAAGGTTTTCAGAGGCTCCTTTCATATAAATAATATGCCCATAATTACAATTTATTTTAAAGAATTTACTTTCATCCTCTGAGACTATTGATAGTCTAGCTCCACGAGTCCACATCATGTTACTTTGCTGTACTTTGCCTGGTATAGAGTAGGCCCCCAAATATGTTACTTTCCATAGCCTGGTTTGGACTACCATATTATCAGGCAAGTTGTTTTCCTCTAGATGTGTACACAGTAGGCATCCACTAGTATGTTATTCACAGACCATTCCAATTTAGTGTCCCTGGTCTGTGTCTAGCCTAGAGCAGCTCCCATTGTTTCAGTAATCTCCAACTTGGCATCACCTTCCTTTCTTCTTCTTCTCCTTCTTCCCCTCCCCTCCTCTCCCCTCCTCCTCTCCCCTCCTCCCCTCCCCTCCCCTCCCCTGGGAATGTACAAATCTTATCACCACATCAAAGTCTGACCAGGATTCGAATGTTCTCTTCATATGCTCAATACTCCTTCTCAGCTCGCTCTGCATACCTTAGTTGTCTCTCCGCTATGTTAAGCTAGCGGTGTGGCCTGTATGCACATGTACAAGGACACGTTTCTCTTTTGTACGTCTAATTTCCTCCACGCTACAGTCTAATTTCCTCCCCGTTGCATGAACAATTATCTGAACCATACCAGGAGACTTGTCGCTGGTTTCCTGGACTTTAATGACTTACAGTGCTCACTGTTTAGCTGGAGGCTACATTGAGCAAACATGCAACATGCTTGCCGTATATCTGCCAGATTTTGAAGGAGCTGAATACCCAGCTATCGTTACTCCAATGCTTGTATTTACTTTTAGGTAATTTGATAAATCTACACGTCGTTACTCAAATGAATAAATGCTGAATCGGCAAATTTGTCTTCCTGTTTAAATCTGGCCCGTTTATATCTGGTCTGAGGTAACAGAGTGATCTACATGCTGAGGAGATGGTCTCTCTTTTGTAGGACTGGTCCGCTCGGAGTCAGTATAATGTGTCCGAGTGGAGGATCCATGTTCTAACTTAGGCATGATATTCCAGTGAACTAGCACTATAAAGACCCAGACTAGCACAAGCAGTCATATACACATACACACATGCATACATTGCATACAAGCTGTGATATGAGCACGTTCTTGAAAGCGGATTTAAATCCCAATTAACAACAACAAAGTTGGCCATGAGGTTCCCAGCTTGCAGATTGGCATCAGGGTGAAATTATTGGGTATGCATTTTGGGATTAGAATTAGCTTTAAAACAAATCTTCCTGATATGATTGGAAATCATGTACTAGTATTTATTAATTTAATTTTTTCCCCACAAAATAAATTTGAGTTACTGAATTATTCGGCTACATCAGGGCCCGGTTTTTTTTAGAAAGTGATTATCTAGAAAGCATGGTTAGGCTACACACAAAGTTAAACTTTCAAAGGCTTTTAAAGTAAAAAATATACAAACAAATAAATGCATGTTAATGAATAGGATATTTATTGAAATGAAACAGTAATTAAATATGCAAATAATTAAGAGAAAAGTACTTGAATTTAAGTAATGATTTTATCACTAACCATGCGATTACAGTAGCTTAATCACCTTCTGAACAACCGGGCCCAGATTGATAACTATTCTATCATGCAGTGTCAACATGCTTTATCGGGGATAGAAACTTACCTAGTGTTAATAGTGTTAATAGTGTTAATAGTGTTAAGTTCTATCCCTCATTGTCATCATACCGACATCTCCAACTATTTCAGAACCACCGTGGGCTATTGACCAGTATATCTACTGATAATCTGGAATATGATTATATTTGAGTATTGTTAAATGGCTGCCCTGTCATTTGTTGCTTTATAAGGGCGACTGCTCATGTTGATTATCCCTGTGTGATTCACGCATTTCTGTCAAATTCTGTGTTGTGATTGTCTGCCGGAACGCCGATGTCAGGCGATATGAACATTTATCCTCCAATCATTCTCAGAATTAAATCAACGATCAACCAAACAGAAGTCTTCATGTGTGAAATTGTAGTATATCCCTGGTACTGTTCTGTGTCAGACTTTGGAAATCTCTTCCTTGTATTAAGAGACAGTTCCACCTAATGTCGCGGAGCATTTTCTAAGCATTGGCCCCTTGTGGTGGTCTCTGGACATAAGTGCTTTCTCAATGGTGGTCTGCATACGACTGTGACTTATGCTTCTTTGCTTGCTTCCCTTTGGTCCCTTGGTGTGTTACGTTCTCATTATACAGTCACGTCAATTATTTATCTGTTATAGTCGACTGAGAATAGTCCCATTAGTTTTTATATCAAAAGTTCTTTGAAAGATTAATTATCCATTTCAGACTCCTTGCACAAAATGATATCAAGTTCATACAAATAACATAATTTGATGTGCCCTATGATTCAGTAATCATTCATAATGTACCCGGGGTTAATTATAATGATAACAACCAAACGGAATTAGATTATAATGATCATATCATGTTATTGTTAACAGATATGACAATGTTATTGAGGATGTAATGCCAACTTTATGGTGGATGTTACATTCACGCTTGCTTACAGAGATATCTGCAATAGGTTTACATATTTCTGTGTCGAGAGATAGAGATTGACCCATTAACATTGCCCGCTGATTCACAAAAGCCTGCTGAACTCTCATTTCAGGCCCCCCCCCCCCTCCCCCCCCCACCCCCGTTGCACGAAATGTTTGTATCCCTACGATAGTTGTAACTGGGCTCCCGCTACAATAGAAACTGTTGACCGTACAATAGTTGTAGTGTACACGTGTATCGAGCAACATGGCCCTGGATGTGAACATATACATGTAGTACAGTAAAAATGGGACATATGTTTACAAACATTTGAAAAAGATAGTTCGAAGAAAGATGAAAATTGGATGAGTTACCTTTCCCCAGAATATCAGGAATAACTTTCTATAAATGAAAACTGTGTGTACATGTTTCTGTATGTTATACCTGAGGGTTTGGAGGAAGGTACCCACAAAGTTTCATCTCTCTTTCTATTTATTTTTTCAAACTAATGTCCTAATTTTACTGAGCAAGTAATTACAGTATTTATGGCTAAATGTTGTAAGGCTATCATGTCCTATACCCCAGTGACAGTGTATTCACAGGATCTAACGGTAATTGCAATTTTTTTTTTTATATTTTATGATTATCGTAAGTTCCATGAGATTTGCTAAGCATTAATGTGAGAAAATTAAAACTAATAATTCTCTCTCTCCCCCCCCTCCTCTTCCTCATACCCCTTCCTCCCAATATCCCTCATCCTCACCACACCCCAACCCCCACACCCTACCCCATCCACTTCCTCTTCTTCCTCGTCTTCCTCCTCCTTGGATTGTGTTTCTCCAGCCCTCCCGGAATGTTGGGACTACTTTGACCTGGACGTTGTTGCCATTCACGTTGGCGAAATATTCATTTCCACGATACACCGGGAGATGTCGTCCTGAATTTCATATAGATCTCGTAAAGTGTGGACAGAGGAGGCAGTAAATCTGACTTCCTATCGAGAGAATGTACACCTGTCGGGATTAATCTCTCTTCATATACATCTCGCCCACCCAATGCATAAATCTTTTGTGAATTGCCACCAACCACTGACAGGACTTTCCCCTATCTTCATTGGATATCATTTAGAAAACAGTTTAGCCAAATGCTTCCTGCATCCACAAGATTGTTCGCTTCTGTTTTGATAAATCTTCTTTTAACCACAGATGGTATTTATCTGGATCTGACTTGCTTACGCGTTCCGATGGATTCAGTGCATATAATTATGCACATCGGTCTGAGTTTGACTTTCATCTTTGGGGTCCTCGGAAAACTGTTCCCTACCCAGAGAAGCTGTGGCTGTGCCGAGTATGTCGCATGTGCATTGTCTGTGTGGTGCATCCTCTACAGAGTTGTCGACACTCGGATGTGATCTTGTACATATATCGCCAAGCCTTTGTGGTGTAATGGTTATGGTGTTGGGCCTGTCGACCTAGCGTGCTGACGGTCAGGTTCGATCCCAGGCAACACCGTACCAAACTATATTAGATGGTTCTTGTTGTTCCCCTGCTTGGTCCTCAACATTGAAAGGGGTAAATGTAAAGACTGTTTGGCTCTTGAGTCGTATACTGTGTCCGAGTGGTGTATCCTTGATTAATTGCTAGCATGATTTTCCAGTGAGCGAGCACTAAGAAAACCTTTGAAAGTCCAGACTAGTTTGTTCAATCAGACATACATATTAATATACCTACCCTCCATTCAGAGCAGAACACAATAGAACATAATTTCATTCTCATATAACCGCATGTAGTGACACGATATGAATGATAGTATCGTGAAGTATAAACCCAGATTCAATGACGACAAAGCCGTATTGCAATGTCTCCTATATACATACCGTACCATTTTCACAAGAGTGAGCTGAAAGCTGATTGTACGTATACCCAATTACCAGATTATACCCACTGCACGAGTATCGCCAATGCATGTGACATGGTGTTTGATGTCCCCTATGGCCTCCCATTCACAAGCAGTGGACAACGGGTGCAACAGAACCCATGTCCAGAACACCAGAACCCATGTCCAGAACACCGGGTTCCGCGTACTTTATTTCAATATTTGCCCTCGACAGGAAGAAGGTTAATGTCGAAATGATTGTATGCACAAAATATAGTGCGTGTTGACACGGGCGCTGTGTCGGGATTTCAGTACATTGAACAAGCCCTTCCTAGTCCCCAGTCATCATCGGGCTGGTCAGCTATTGAAATGCAGTGTCCTCTCTATAAAGACCCGTCTTGTTCATTAGGATAAGTAAGGACAATCGCTTTGCAAAGGTCCCCAGCTGACAGTGGAAACAGGCTGCCGGAGTGTTTGATAATCTCCACTGGTCGGCCTGTTCAGGACAACTCCCAGGAAACATCATTACTGGAAGAAGTTTATTGCTTGTATTGCTAACCCGATCATTTTTTGTAAAGGAAATTGCTTGAAAAGTAGAATTCATTCCATTTGTAAATAAGTTTTTGTGGGTTTTTTTGTCGCGAAACTGCAGGACACGATGATGATATTTGCCATGAATTTCTCTCAATTTATTGGAAAAAATATGTTCTCTGCAGATTAAGTAGTCCACATTTGTGTGTACCGTTTTTAGGCTTATCCATTTGAAAGTATCGCGACTATCAATCATGACTGTGTCGCACGACATGCCCCAGGAGCAATGGCGCCGGGAGTCGCTGACATTTACCGCTGATTTACAAGTACATTAAGGCATGGGTTCGAATCCCATGTCAGCCATCTTCCATATAAAACAAGAATCTGTCCCTTTATCCAACTCCATGCTGAATAAATTCATCACAATTACTGCTCTATGTGGCACCTGTGATTGCCTCCGGCATGTAAAAGGTTGATCACCGTAAATGTAAATTCCCAAATATTGGTTTCTAATCGACTGTTCCTTCCACATCTGAAGTTGTGAATAAACGTGTTCTCACACTATGAGAGAGACCGCCTCCGTGGCGTAATGGTTAGAGTGTCAGCCTGGCGAATGAAAGGTCGTGGGTTTAAATCCCCGGCCGCGTCATAACCAAAGACATTAAAAGATTGTACTTCTTGTTCCCCTGCTTGGCACTCAGCATTAAAGGGGTAAAGCAAGGACTTGTCATTATAGTGTGTCTGAGTGGAGTATCCATATTAACTGCGGCATGATATTCCAGTGAACTAGCACTATTATATATCCAGACTATACACATACACACATGCATACACTATATACTAGTATACAAGTGAGATATCACTTTTCTATTTATAGCTACAGCGGAAAAACAATCTTGTAGACATCATACTGGTTTATTTGCATGTCTGCGTTGGTAGTGTAATAAATAAAATACTAAACTCGCTTACATGTTGTACCATTTTTATTAAACTAGTCACTCGTTTAATATAAATGGTATGACACGGAAGCTCGTTTAATATTCTCTATATCTTAGTCCGGCCAGGCCTGTCGGTCATCACTGCTGTGTCCAGCTCTCTCTTATCTCAGGCCAGTGGTCATCAGACATCTTCAATATACATTATGTTTCTATGTACATCTGTCTGCTCACCTCAACACTCGGGAATAGTCTACACTTCTAAATTGATGATTATTTATAGTTTGGAGAGTTCATGGAAAGAAATACCATTTGCTTCTGAAATAGATTTGTTAGTTATCAGTTTATCTTAGATCTATTTTGACATTAATATATACTAGTATATAATAATATTATCTTTGGTTTTTGTTCATGTTTCTGCTTGTTAAATACCGTTATTCATTTGAAAAGGTATATATACTTAGCACTTTGGACCATTGGCATTGATTGGCATGTGTTTTTCATCTTTGCTCGCCTGCAGCTATGCCTCGTAATTCAATCATTAGTTCACACTTTTGTTGCACACGAGTTTCATAGTTATGTATTCCCTATTAGTTTATGGGCATGTGAATTACCTAAAATTCCCTTTCTTTGGAGGGTAAAATGTTACATAGATTCCCATTGGCATTGTTTGAGACAAAGTTGCATTCAATCCACTTACTGTTGGACATACACAAAAAGTATACTTGTTCTTGTGAAAAGTAGTTAGTTGTCTAAATTGAGTACAAGCAGTCATATGCACATGCACACATGCATACACTACATACAAGCCGTGAT
>JAULBO010001022.1:0-12696 GCA_032355325.1 Clypeosectus delectus | reverse complement strand
GAATAATAGGCTAGTCTATATTTAGACGGGGAAACACTCTAGTTTTACATTGGCGATGTAGCGTTATATACTTTTTTAATATTTTTTAAATATTTTTTTACTAACTTCTAATATTATATAGAAAAATAAAAAAAATAAAAAAAAATACGTGCAAGTATGATCTTGCCCCTTTAATCGTCTCATTGCCAAAATGTTTGCCTATATTGTGGACTGTTATTTACAATAATCCTTTACTCTTAATCTCCTCGCTGCTAAAGGTATTTTTATGGACAGTTTCCTGTTCTTGCCGTGGAGATTGTTCCACGGAGATTGTTCCACGGAGATTGTTCCACGGTGGAACCAAAGACCCGATGCTTATTTTAAAACCCTCATAACATCAGCAGACGACAACAACATCGTTGCCACTGATTGCCTCGCGCAGGTAGCCGATTGCATCGTCGTTGCATCCATGCACCTAGAAACACCACAACCGCCGCGACCACCGAGCCCCGTGTGTGTATGGGGTGACGAGGCGAGGCTTGTCGCAATATTGATTATGACGGGCAGTAAGGTCGTAGGAATGGGGATGAAGAAATAGGTTCTAATTGGGAGTGAAAATATTTCTCTCACCATTTAATACAGTCCTCTCGTGACCCCGAACAGAACAGTCGAAATCACTAAATCAATATCGCACCCACGGGATTGGGAAAGACTTTGGACCGATGTACAAGGGAATGGGGAATTCCGTGGGCGAAAAACATGCACCCAAGGAATTCCCGATAAAATTGGAAAAACAGATCAATGCCGAACCTACACGAGCTTTGTTTATGTACTTTCATGATTGTTTTTTATATATTTCTTTTTACGATTACCTCACAAATCTTCTTCACGGTGTTCGATCTTCCTAGAATTATTTATCACGTTGGTGATTCATAAAACGCAATCATTGCTGTGTCCACTACCTATTGCTGATCAACACGAACGAAGCCTGGCTTGGATTTCCGAGTCGTGAGTTTTAACCCGACTCGAAGAATACGTTTTAGGAAATTCCACGGATCGTTCACGGGGAAATATTCTGTCCGCGTCGAAGACGTCATCCTGGCTTCCATCACAGCCGATGCCGAGAGAATTGATCACCAAATTACATGTGTAGTTCGTACTGTAGAAAAATTGAAAATGAGCCATGTGTATTGTGCTTTGTATGAGCTTATCCAGGTTGTTTGTGCTCAACCGCATCTGTCAGGAGCAAAAATTAGGGAGGGGGGGGGGGGGGAATAATAATTCACATTTGATAGCAATGATAGCTCACACCCAGACGACCCGGGTTCGAATCCCACTCTGTTACAACGTGGATTCGGGTTGTTTCTGGCGGGCTGTGCTCCTTGAATTGTCATGATCTGTGAAAAAAACCACCCTGCAACACATATTTTACATAAAATTGCCAAAGTACTTTATAAAAATGGCCTCATAATGATGGCCCAAATTTTTAGAAGTGAGAATGGCAGAATGTTATTGTCAAAGGCTGAACATTCACCCATCCACAGTTGGATAGTTCATCACCAAGTTGACTGTGGCATGAATGACAATCTCCAATACCATTACAATTCAAACTGGAAACGCCCGGCGCATTTCAGGGCGAAACATTCGTCTTTTGGGAAATAAAAACGGTGGCTCTTCTTAAGTGCTTAGTGCACAATCCTTTGGGGTTGCGTATCAGCAGGCGGTAATGTTATTGACTGCGGGAACACCACCTGGGGCTTGCGGATCAGGTGTTCGAAGATAATCCCGAACATTTCCACGTTACAGACCCACCATCTGCTTCACTCTGAACTTGAACACTCTCCCCTCGAGGTAATCTTTTAAATCGGCGTGCTAGTAATTTGCCGGACATAAAAATGAGCAACGTGCAATGAGCAACGTGCAACAGTGTGGTGCAACATTCTCAGTGCAACATTCTCAGTGCCCGTTTCTCATCCAGCATGACCTGTGAATTCTACAAGTCTGTTTCCTTTAATTTAACCTCCCTCTTCCGTCCTCAGATTCAAAATGACCCTTAGATCGACATAGCATCTGTAATCGCATCTATCTTAAAAAATGATGATCTTCGGAGGTTAAAGAAGTAAACCCATTCATAACTCACAGCAAAGTTGCCCAGAAGTAACCAACAGTCATGTTACTCAGCAGTAACACAGCGAATGGTGAAGATTATTGTTTAAATTTCTTGAAGTTATCCTTGCAGCCAAACTTCTGTTTTTTTCAACTTGATTTCTTGATGGAATCAATGGCCGTCAGGTCAGGGTTGAAGCATGCGCGGTGCCCAACTACCTTTTTCTCTCGGAGATGCCCAATACAACAGCAACTGTTATTAATTCAGCAGGGTTAGGGTTAACTTTGACATGATTAATTGGTTAAAAGAGGACGACTACTCAGGATATCGAATTCAAAGAACTGTGCACCGAGCAATGGCAGCGTTCTGCCTCAATGACTCCACTCCAGTTCATTGGTTACAACTTGCTGGCTTTAAATCATAATCCACCCTATTACCATATCATATTTTGATATTTCTTAATGTTTTAGACTGATAACGAAAGCATTTCCAACTACAGTTTTTTTTGGTCTTAAATATGAATACTTAATAGAACGAACCTCGGATTGACGTGTATGTCATCGTAGCGAGATTTTGTTCAGAGTAAAATGTTCGTGTTTTTTTAAAGACTTAAAATTCAGACTCCAATTTCTTCGAGACTTTCGCGGCTCTCCTTCGATTCCTCGCACCGCTGCTGCGACTGCTATTACCCACAATGCAATGTGTCACAAGGCAGCTGTGTTGAGAGGATGGACAGAGCGGGCGATGGTGGACCTAATTGATACCCTAGGCCAGTGTGTTAGGTAATTTGCTTCTGATCCCCAGCTCCCAGGATTTCCACACAGCTCTCCTGGACTTGGAGGAAAGGAAGTAAATTGACCGGAATCGCCGGCCAATAAAAGCTATTAGTCCGGACAAGACAATGTACATTGTGAGATAAGATATGGGCAGGTTTCTAAACACGCGACCATTGAATAAATCCATGTTTCTAGCCCCCGAGATATGCTCAGTAATTTCGGGTAAGTCAATCACTTTCGGGAAATTTCCTACGTATCGAGTTTGCAAGTCATCTGATTACCGAGTGCTTTAGCCAATCGAAGGGCAGTTTACATCGAAACGTGCATCAAAACTTTGAAATAAATATTATACTTTCAACATTCCGGTGTTACTTTGTTAAAGGTTTTCGGTCATAGTGAACTGGCTCCGAGGGAAAATGGAAATAATTTTCTGCTATAATGGCCGACTTTGCTGCGACACGTTCTCAAAGAACTGAAGGTTATTCTCGGTGGAGAAAGAAAGTTAATTATAGTACTGTCATCTAAGAATTTGATATCAATTTGTTGGAATAGTGTGAAGACACAAACAAAGATTGTTTCCAAAAGAGTATAACAGCAAAGTAAGCATCACGTTGCGCAAGCCGAACTTAATGCCTTTTATTATTGTTGTTGTTAATTTGGGTTTAAAGGTGCTTTCAAGAATGTGCTCATATCACGGCTTGTATGCGGTGTATGCATGTGTGTATGTGTATATGACTGCTTGTGCCAGTCTGAGTATTTCACCAATCTTTATAGTGCTAGTTCACTAGAATATCGTTCCGCAGTTAGAACATGAATACTCTACTCAGACACATTATTCTAACTCCGAGCCGACCAGGCCTTGCTTTACCCTTTTTTAATGCTGAGCACCAAGCAGAGAAACAGCAAGTACCATCTTTTAACATATTTTGGTATGATGCGGCCGAGGATTTTAACTCACGACCATCTGCTCTCCGGGCCGACGCTCCAACCACTATGCCACGGAGGCGGTGGCCATTTATTAAACTTGTTATTTCACACATACAGTATATATACATTTGCCATATAGCTTTACGATTTGTGTTTCCAAATATTTTAATTGTCAAAGATTGTAGATGTAAATGTAAAGACAATATTCCATTGCACTAGCTAGAATCTCAAACGATACTTCATCAATGACAAAGACCATTAACCATAAGAGCAAAAAACGGCACCATGACGAAGAATAATGCGAAGATCGTGCAAACAAGTTTTGGCTCGGTCACGATTATAGATATGTATTAAACCCGCACATAAATTACCCCTCCTTTACACAGAGAACTGAAACTGGAAGATACGCAGTGCCGGAAGACAAACAGCGTTGTCAAGGTGAAATAGGTACGCAATTCGATAGCGCCCTGAAATATGGCATCTGCAACTGCGACGCGGGACGACGCAGACAATAATGGCGCTCTTTATACCAGGGACGGAACATAATTGTAGCACTGGCTTCTGGTGATGGATAGTAATGAGACTGTTTATATCAAACGTTGCGGTTTATATGAATGGATGGCAGAATCCGGATGCTAGTGGAATGGTGGAGATGTGAGACAATTGGTCGGAAAAATTGCTGAGCAGACACTTTGTTCACATTGTATATTAAAAAAACATGACCATATTGTAACGATGATAGTGCTGGAATGATGGCATAATATTTAATAGTTGAAATGCAGTGTTGATGGTTTAGTTGTTATGCTGGGTTGATAGTTTAGTTAATATTCTTGGTTGATGGTTTAGTTGATATGCTTGGTTGATGGTTTAGTTGATATGCTTGGTTGATGGTTTAATTGATGTTCTTGGTTGATGGTTTAGTTGATGGAATTATGGTTTAGTTGATACTCTTGGTTGATGGTTTAGTTGATGGAATTATGGTTTAGTTGGTGCTGTGTGTCTATATGTATATAACTGTGTGTGCTAGTCCCAGTATTTCACCAGTCTTTATAGTGCTCAAGCTCACTTGAATATCATGCTTTAGTTTGGTTTAAACAATATATATTTCATGATTATAAGGGGTTACAAAAATGACATTTCACAAGACATAAACATACATCATGAAAGGGATTGACAAACATGCTTTAGTTTGACTATGGATACACATTATACTGATTATACAGTCCTGGCTTTTACCCCGTTTAATGCCGGAGGGCCAAGCAGGGAAATACCATCTTTTAACGTCTTTTGATGTGACACTACCGGGGATCGAAGCCCCGACCTTCTTTCTCCAGGCTGACGCTCTAACCACTACGCCACTGAGGCGCTTTCTGTGTATATAAACTCCTATCAATACCTACAAGGCAAGTAAGAAACTCGGGAGCTATTCTAAACACGAAATCTCACTTGGTTTTCAGCATGAAGCAGATCTAAATCTCTTCAAAGGCAAAAAGCTTTCATTCACCAAAGTTATATAAATATTTTTCAATTATAATCTGAGGACTCCATATGCTAACAGAGGAAACAAAAATACTATCTCAGGAATTTAACTACCCAATATTTACTTGGCCTGGCAGAAAATTGATTTCTTTCTTTTGAATTTTTTTTTGTTTAGTTTGCAGGGAAAATCTTAATTAGCAGACGCTGTAAAAAGTTCAAAGGAAATGAGATATACAGAAAGAAAAAAAATCGTACTCACACGAGACCAAATTGAAAAGCTAATCTCGGAAGACTCACAAAATACGTAAGCTTGACCTTTGTACAAGTGCAGGCATCGTCCAGTAAAACAGTTAATGAACACACGTGTGACATTTTAAGGAAAACGTTGACAAGCGCTGGTGTTTGTCAGATCAGGTTTTCGCAGAGATGCATGGCAATAATAGATCATCTTCGTATTATTAATGCCATTAAACATGAGACGGCGGGGAAACATGCATGCGTGCTGTAAACACTATTATCTGGGCCCCATATAATCCCGATTAACTTCACGTATAGTAAAATAACCCACGGTGGGAAGCACAACAAAGAAGACCGATTTATTAATTTCTATGGAAAACGGATATCGGGTTTAAACATTCGTAAAGTAATAACACGTTCATCTTCCTACAATATTTCTTGACGAGAATTGAACACTTTCATATAAGTACCAATTGTGAAAAGTATAATTATTTTTCGATCCATGATAGTTTCAGGTTTCCGTCCAATCATATGCAGACCACTTTGAAATCGGGCAAAGATTAACATAACGACAAATTATATATGTACCGATTGAGGTCAATGGGTTATTCAACTATATGAAGCCATTAAATTAATGGGCAACAACTGCAAAAAGAGTCACTTATCTCTAAAATCTAATGGTTCAAAATCATCTTTATAAAACCCAAATTTGATATGAATTGTTTTAGAATGGAGTCGTCTTCCTTGATGCTGTTTGAATAGTGAGAATCTAAAGCATGCAATTTGCCAGAAAAACGTGAGGCTTTTTTCTTCTCTTTTCTCTTATTCTTCTTCCAACTGACAAATGGTGTTCTAACATGATTCAGTCTTGGAAATCCAGAGCTCCACGGCAATTTTAACCGTGTTTAACCACGTGATTATGCATGGATGTAGCTTCCTTCCATTTAAGAAATCACCCCCCTGTCCGTGCCGGAGTTAATAACTGCTCCCCGGGGACCCACCGTTGCAGTTCCTTGTAATTAGAGACGATACACAGGTTCCAGACCAGTATCGATGGTGTGAGGTCACTTTTGCCGGTAATTTAATTAGTCTTATGGTTAAAAGAACTTTCAGGAGAGTCTGATGTGGAGGTATGGCAATGATGATGATGGCGATGATGATGGTGATGATAATGATGCTGACATTGGTGACGATGATGATGATGATGATGTGGATAATGATGATATTGATGTAGATGATGATGATGATAAAAATAATAATTATGGCAATGACGACAATGATGATGATGATGATGACGACAATTACAATGATTATGGCATGTTGAAATGTGAAATGTTGAAATGGCTGGGGAGTTGGGTGGAAGGGGGTGGGCTTTGGGGAAGGTATCATAATAAATGTATCTGATGTTCTGAATACTTTATGTAAATCACTTCATTGTTCTGGCATATTCTCGACAACGTGAAGTAATCTTCACAATTGTTGCACGGCTCGTGCAATATTCCGGAATCAAAGCCTGTGACAGGTCGATAGGGTCGGCGAGAAATGGGAGACATGGTAAACCTGCGATCTCGACAACGCTCTGGTTAAAGACACGATTCCAGAGTTCGGTTCGCCCACGGAAACTTTGAAAATTTGATTTCAAAGGTGGCGACACGTTTGTAAAACAGTCGTCTGTTTGCCATCGACTCAGAAAATCAGAATTTATCAGATGGTAACGTCCATAAATCGAGTTATAGTCTAATGGAAGGAACACGAATCTAACGAAATCTTGAAGATATGCACTTTAGAGCATTACCGCACATGCAAAACATGCAGCTTGCCAACATTTGGAGATAAATCCGAGAAATATTACACCGATCTTAAGTAAACTTCAAGTAGTATGAGAAAGAGCTATGTCATTAAACAGCCAATCTTTTCAGAAAGCTTTGATATTATAACAATTGTATTAAAATATCTTTTGATGACAAAAATGTCCATGCTTTTGAACATTATTCTTTGGAAAAGTAGAATAATATATTATTATTATTATTTTATTTTATTTCTATTGGATGCTAGGATTGTGAATTATTTTTTTTTAGATTTGAATACAACATTTTTTAATTTGTAGACAATTTTTAATATTTCTTAACTGCGTACACATTTAAAAACCCCACAAATGCATAAATTTAGAAACAATGAAATGAATCAGTACAAAATTTGCTTCACTGAACAATTTCCTATTCCCTCCAATATGAAGTAAAAAAAACAAAAAACATTTTATCATGAAGGAATCTATTAAAACATATATTATTATGGTCATACAGGTGATTAATATTGCCATAAAACAAGTAGGTTACCAATTACTTATCATACACGCATTTTAAAAAAAAGAAAAAAAGTTTTCTTGTAGATGAGTCAGCATAAGAAGTCATATTGATTCTGACCGTGCATGACGGTTTATCGGATGGCCGCAGGAAACGAAGACGCGATCGTCTTATTGCGTCACGATAAATCTCACGCTGTGGGAGCAATATTGAATGCGCATCAACCGAAAGGATAACTGTACGTTGGGGTCATTTCTGACACAATTGGCAGAACCCTGTCTATCTGTGTACACTGACGAATGGTGCGCTTTATTGGTATTTCAGCCGTTGGGAACCGTCGGCGCCAAAACGGTAACCCCAGGAAGCTGGTACGGCGTTTAACATAAGGCAATTCTTCTACTGTTTCTAGGAATATTGCCATCATATACCAGGTTGATAGCTCCAATCACAGACCACTCTTGGGGATCAGACGATTTGCAAGGAAATGCTGTAGAATTCCGATTATTATTATTGTTGTTGTTATTTAGGGATGCGAGCTGCTTTCGGGATTGTTGACAGACGGCAGATTTGTTTTTTTCCGATAAATACTTTTAACCTTCTCCCTGCTGTAGGCAAGCTGATATGCACTGTACAACAACGATTGTATAAGAAGTATATTTAACCTTCTGACTGCTGTAGGCAACTGGAGATGCCCTGTATGCCAGTGATTGTGATGAATTCAGCAGAGAAAGGGTGAAGCTCTCCATCGTCGAAAGGAACGTTAGTTAACAACTCAAAGAGACATCAAAATATCCAGACGATTCGCGTAAGAAAGCTAGAAGCGACTCGACTGCCTTTTTCAACGTCGTTGAATTTAATTCCTGCGTTAAACCACTCAGCATTATGCGCCCCTCTGTTTACGGCTCCAAAGATACTGAAAACCATCCGTAATCCTCTTGATTCAATCCTTGACCAAGGCATACATGCATTCCGGCGTCTGAATGGGGAAATAATTGACCGGCCCGTGCTAATGGCTTAACAAAGATTCAGCTTTCTTTAAATAACACCCCACTAAATTAATCCAATTGTATTCCGATTGTCTCCTTCTTGGCTTGAATTGAACGCGTCCTGAAGTTTGCAAATAACTCAAGATTTGCTGTCAGGTGGATTGCACGGGCACAGATGTTGAATCATAAAGTCAGAATGGCAAATGTTGAATTTGTAATTCGACCCCCATTTCTCCAAACCGACTCCCTCCTCTCCCCCACCCTCGACATTCAGCAACAATATTGCTATGCCACTATGTCCTGGGCCACTCCCGTTCTTAAGAGTGAAATTACAGGGAGAATTCATTGCTCAGCAAAGCAATTTCATTTTATTGGCCGAGAATTGAAAATGTGATTTGCATCATGTCTCGTGCTAATTTAACACAGTTTTCCTCTCGACATAGTTTCTTGAGTTGTATTCTCTCCGAGAGCCTCTCTCTGGCCCCAACACTGCCAAGGAATCCCTATCATACTCTCGTTTTTCTTTGGGATTTTCTGCTCGACGCCTCCGTGATGGAATTGGCTAACGACGCAATGACGAGCCACCATCGCCGGGGACGACACGGTAACACGGATGTGTAATGTTTTACGCAATTTATAGAGCTTCTTCCAGAAATCGCGAGCCCTCCGGGCGCATTAGCGCTAGTCTACGGTGCTGGCCTCTGGTGTGGCTCTAAGGTCCTCCGGTAAAGAGCCACAACCCCAGGTTCTCCTCCTGCTCGTTGGGCGTCTATGTTAATATCCAATCAAATTCGTCAATGTGTCCGATGTAAGTAACAAGTCGGATAAGTTAATTACGATTTAATCTGAGGAGAGTGATCCTCATCAGAAGGTCGTATCCATGGTTTTGCTTCTCTGGTGGGAGAAAATTAAATTGCTTATTGCTATAAGTCCACTTGCTGTATTATTTCAACCAAGTGTGAAACATTCAATTTTTTTTTTTTTTAAATTCTTTAAACTTTTCCCGTTTGATTGATCGCTGCTTCATATAGCATCTCGAATTGCCTGCAGTATGACGAAGGTTAAATACATTACAGGAGTTATATCTTCCTCGGAAAAAAAGAAATCAGATTTTTTTATTACCGGGTAGTGATAAGTGTCTCCATTATTGAAATGAAATGTAAACAACGCAAAAGGTCGTGACAAAAGTACCGACATTCTTCAGAAGATCGAAAAGATATTTTGATTCTCTCAGCCACGCCGCTGCAAAACCAAAGTGATTAAAATGAGGAGCTCGAGCCCAGATATAGAAAACAATTCTGCGAATTGCTATTGGCCATTACGAATCGCCATGGAAACGTTTTGAGCACCTGCTTGCACCTCTGTGCGTCAAATTTGTCGCCATTAGCAACGAGCACCCTGTGGTCGGCAGTTGGATTTCTACTTTCGTCTCTTTAAACACGGCCGGCCAATTTGCTAATTTTCTTCCGCCTCGGCCCGGGTTTATTAAAGATCAGCTGTTCGGCAGGACCAAACTCAAATGACGACAATGCAAGGGTAATTTCGAAAACTAAACGGCATAATGCCGTGGGTCATTTCGGTAACTCCGTTAGTATCCAATAATTATCTAATTCCTCTTAGCCGGACTTCGCTGAAGGACGTAGATAAAGGACGCATCTCCAAACAATATTGTTAACTGTCTTGATCGTAGGGAAATAACTAGGCAATCATTTTCTCTGCAAATGAATTCATTGGACGATGTCTCGCAGCAAACGTCTCCTGCCCAATGCGCGAAGCCACGTGACAACGCGAAGCCACGTGGCATTTTTTTAGGCAGTTCGTATATGGAATCCAGTATTCGATAACGACATCTCCTAACAATTCCACGACATGATTTGAGACGGAACGTAACAAGACAACAATGACGTCCGGACTTTTTCACCAGAAATGTATACGGACGGAGGGAAAAACGTGTCGATAATTCTTAATCAAAAGTGCGATTTCTCCCCATGGAAATATCTATATTTGTCTTGAAAGGTATTTAAGGAGATGAAGCATCATAGTTGGGCAGCAATCAATGAGCTGGTTCGAGGGTGTCACATACTAGTAATCATCCGCGTTACCTAGGAACAAAAAGCAGTACAGTTATTGAATACAATCCACAAGCACCATCGCCCCACACCAAGTCTGATAAATAATAAATTTAATACTCGCAGCTTGGATGTAGGTTACTATATTAAGACTTGGCTTCCGTACACTGGTGAAATCATCATATTGACCACTAATTCTTCCTCGATTTCGATAAAATGTCAGACTTTACGAAAATATTAAGCTGGAATTTCAGAAAATTACACGTGAAAAAAATAAAACCCACAAAAAACACTTTGGTTCATGTTTGGATCCAGTTTAACTGCAACATTATCGATAATTCCCACAATTGTTTTATTAAATGAGTTTGTGTCGGTTTCTGACCTGATAATCTGTTTATCATGTCCGAGTCCGAGTCCTAAACATTAATTGTTTATCAATTCAAGCATTATTAGCAAATCATTTAATTTTCTTGAAACGTTACAATTGTAAAATGCAATAAACCTTCTCTCTCTTCAATGGGTTCATTCGTGGTCAATTTACATCAACAGCGGTGTTATTACAGTTGGGGAACTCGCGCTATTGATTAGGCTCGTGTGTGTGTGTGTGTGTGTGTGTGGATTGGGATGAAAAAAATATAATCATGAGTCACCCTCTTTTAAAAATGAATGTGGCAGCAGTTTCGAAAAATAAATTCTTTTGATGTCCATTTCACGTGTCCAGTCAGACAAGAACGGTCGCCTATCTGAAAGCCAGTTATCACTGGGCCACCCGACGTTTTCGAGTCGTCGCAATTACGTGAGCGCTCGCGTGGAACCATTCCAATGATCGACGAAGCGGTTGGCCGCTCTTGCCGAAGAATAGCCAGCTGACCATTATCTCTCCTCCAAACACTGAAGAGCCGTCGCTTAAGGAAGTACATGTCTCGGACTTGGTTTCCATTCGGGTTTAATGCGACGAACACGGGCCGACACGTGCGCGTGACCTTACGCGAACTTGGAGACCGCTTGATGTGGAATAACGATAGGAGGGTCCGAAGTTTTGAACGCGTCCGTGATGTCGCACGCTCGGGGTATTTTTCTTGGTCGCACGACCCCGGGGATGGAATGATCTCGAAGTGCCGACTCCTTAGAGTTATTTCCGCCTTCAGTTGATAACACTAACATTGCCAGTCTTCTGGAAAACAGTATTAGCCGGACCACCACAATGTTATCAATTAAGACAATTCCGTCCAATCGGAGACATTCATTTGGAGAAATACCAGTGACTAATACTGTGCTGGATCGCGTACCAAGGTTACAGACATAAATAGATACCTGATGTCATATTATTACAATTTATTAAAGCTGAAAAAAATACGTTAATTCCCGAAATTATAGCGAAGGGTATCAGTTCAATTTTAATGTGGTTAACGGGACTCGAAGGCACGAAACATAAGATCGAAATTAATATTGGATAAACTGATTATTATATAAAATTCCTTCGTTAAGTTAATAACGAACTTGCGCAAAGGGACTCATCAAATATTAACGCAAAGAAGCGGACGACAAAATGGCCACCCAGGGGGAAACATTGCCTTTGAGGGTATGACCTTTATGCCAGGCCAGATGCCAAGTGTTCGCAGGTCCGGTGGTGGGGGGTGGGAGGGGACGGAGGGGATGGAGATGAAGCGGAGAAGTTTAGGGATCGTGGGGGTAGGTTGGGGGTGGGGGATTGGTCAAGGGAGTTGGTCACTTCAGCAAATGGACCACTGGGTCTGGCAGGGTGGGGGGGCGGGGGCCCGGCGGTCGATGTAGGCACAGCGGTCGTCGTACGCCGGCGGACTCTGCTCGTCC
>JAULBO010000467.1:0-12711 GCA_032355325.1 Clypeosectus delectus | reverse complement strand
TAACCTTTTTCCTACTTTTATCTTACTTGTCCGGTCGGGCAAGTACTTGGGACATTCTACTTGTCCAACACCCAAAAGAACTTGCCCCGGACAAGCGGACACGCCTTATAATAATGTCCTGCCCTGCCCCATCCTCGCACCCCAGGGGTACCGGTACTTATTCCGTATTCACTACATTACACAATGTAGTGAATACGGAATAAGTACCCCTGGGGTGCGAGGATGGTCCTGCCCACACACACACATGTAGGAACACATGCACGCTCGCATGCATGCACACACACAAAATACACATGTGCTCACACACGTACACATGTAGGAACACATGCACGCACACACATGCACGCACACTTATTTTGACGTATGATCCAATGATAAAAATAATCTTAAAAGCAGCTAATTTATTTCATTTGTATAGTTTTCAGCCTTACGGCAAGCCTTTATTGGCGAAGGTTTACGCACTGCCAAACTTTAACATGCATCAGTGCTTAACAAAGGTTGGCATTATAAACCACAAGTTACATCATACTGCTACCGCATTATCTACGTCTCATCTTTATTGTCATTCAACAAAGAGCAATGTACGACTATTCACAGGTAGTCATAATCTGACACCTGTGTAACAACTTATTTTAAAATGCTAGATGTGTGTGCATGCACGTGTGTGTGTGTGCAATTGAGAATACCAGCAGATCCTAGTAGTAGTATCATGTATAAATTGTTTTCAAATTATTTTATAAAATAATTGACATGGAAGTTCCCTATGAATGAATAAATAAAAAATCTATTATAATTTATAACAAAAATGCATATTTATATATATATCTATTCTAGCACTGTTCCTGAAACAGTAATATTTCCTCCTTTTTTTTTTATCGGGTCACTTGGCCCTTTGTAATTAATTAATCTACATTATTTATATCAAGCATGACCATGTCGACACAATAACAGCCTGGCAGAGCTCTGTCATCAATTTAATATATGATTGTAATGTAAGTACTCTGGAGTCATCTGAGTGCATACCACTAGAATCAACAAAACTAGACCGACATTTTCAGTTACTCGCCCTCCTAGTAATGAATTACTTGCCTGCAAGGCCAGGTTGTGCATTTATTGTTTAAAAATAGGTTGCCCTCATGGCAATTCAATTTCAACTTGGCCCTGTAAGTCGGGCAACCATGAAAATATGTTAGTCTAGACTAGTGGCCTGATCATTTTGTGCCAATCACTCACTAGATCGTCGCTTATGGGTGAAAGTTTCTCACTGTGATGTCAAGCACCAATTCACACACACTCACACACACTCACACAAAGTGACACACTCACTAGATTGAGCACATGTCTGATCGTAGTCGCACATTGTATGTGTATGCCATAATATTAAAATTATCTCCATACACACTGTAGTCACCCTATAATATGTAATAAGGGAATGTTCTTAGAAATTTACTCTTTAATAAACACACCGATAGAAAAAATAACCATACTGAATGTTCTTCCATGAAACCAGATCTGCCGAGTTATGGAGCGAGTGGATTTTCAATGTCCACATTATTCACACACCAGTTGTTATTGAACATTAACAAACGATATTCAACCAACTTGTGAGTGCGAGTCTATACACACATGAGAGCATGCACTGAGAACGGTTGAATACATTACCCGTGATCACAGGTTGAGTCATAGGCCCTGGCTACTGTCATACAACGGCTACTGTCATCAATAGGACCACTTTGTATGGACATGTTCCAGGTAATTCTTTTATAAACACAAAGAGGTAAAGGCAGAGCTGTCAATCGGCTTTTTGTGCAGTAGGTATTTTACCCATAATTTTCATTCCAAGCGGGTATCGGGTTATCATTTGACGAAGCTCTCTTGTCCACTAAAGAGACCATAATGCTCTCTTTGCCGATAGTTAATACACTTCAAACAGCGCTACTAAGCCTATGGTCTCTGAGCGGATATGAGAGCTTTGTGAAAGGATACCATGGTGTTTAATGCGAGTAAAAGAAGCACAATTACTCACTACGTCTGCAACAGTTGGGTACTAGGGTATGAATGTGTCATTTTACATTATTCTCCAGTTAATAGATTTATTTGCAGAATATTATTATTACTAATATTAGCAGCATGCATTTTTTTTTAAACATACTGTTCTTGATATCCTATTATACAAACTGCTCCTAATTTAATAATAATACATGTAATAATAATAAATAATATATATATAGTAATAATAGTAATAGTAATAAAAATTGAATATTTATAATGTGCCAAAACCTTTCCTCGAAAGCGTACTCAAAGTGCCTGCAACACTTCAACTTGGATTGTATTCTCCCCATGTTGTTGAGAAGGAAACTGTTTGCACAGTGATTCATTGATCCACTGACTGGTAATAATAAATTACGTTAAAGCATGTCCGAGTGGTGAGAACTTGGCGCTATAGCCGCTATAGAAATGTATTATTATTATTATTATTATTATTATTATTATTATTATTAATAATGAATATCTATTGGTTATTAATGGCACTCCATTGTTAAATGTGAATGTCTAAATCTAAAACATCGGGAAGCAGCTTATAAAATGTTCATTTCGACAAGTCAGTCAAGAGGACCATGGATAAGGATTGGTGTGTGACATAGGCAGCAATATAAATTCACAAGTTCTAATTGAAAGAATCAAATTGCACCTAATAATTATAAGTGAAATAATGTCAAGTAAAATTAATTGAGATTTCATGACTGTGAATCGAGTGATTTTAGAATGTACAAATTTATGGATATTTATCGTGCAATGAGTCAAGATCTCTGCATAAAGCCCTACAGATATATTGCTCTGGGATATCGTGTTTGTAAATGATTATAAATAGAACATACAGAAACAATATTAATGCAATCATGTTCAAAATGCTGTAATCATTAATGTGGCCTTTTATTTTTACGAGGTTTGAAATAAAGCTGTGTACATTATATTTATATCCATTGTGAATCTGTGAGATGTATTGGGATGGGGTGACAGCGTGAAACTCTCACAGTACACATGACATGCGCCCTCTGGTGGAGATAGTTTGCGCGGTGAACCGTATTGTAGTCTTATTATATTTGTAGAAGAATGCCATTTTTAAAGTCGGTATTCTGTCACCTGGTCACTTTTGCTACTGTGTGACCAACAGTGTTTTGTTGCGAGGAGAGTGTGAACATGTTAAGTGCAGACCTCAGGCTTGAAGACAACAAAGGACTCGCACGTTGAGTCACTGACCGATCTACTAGTATTTGACATTCTCTTTTTACAGAACACATAGTTATATTATATTTGAAATAATTTATTTTTTAGATGAATATTCAAAAAACTCAAAACTTGTGAGGATTTGAGAATTTCTCAAATTTATCAAAACAGCCCTTTCAAAAGTAGAAAGATCAATCCATATTTTGTTATAATTTAAAAAACCAAACCATGTCGTCGAAAAAATAAATCCATGTTGTCAATTTACAGCGTGAGGGACACGGACAGACAAATGAAACTTGAATGCTGGTACATGTATTACTATTTCACATTTAATCACAGTGTTGAGAAATTTAGCTTTGTGTCAGAGGAGTTTTATGTATTAAATAGAAATATTTGAACACTTGATAAATATCATCTACATGTAACTGTTTTTCTTCCAGAACTTCTGCCTGGCATAGAACACTTCCTGGTGCAGGTGCTTGCTGGGGAGAAGCTTTCGGCTGCTGCAGAGGAGAGGCGTCAGTACTATATTGAACGTCTAGACATTCTAAAACTGCCCCCCTCCATCCCTCCCAGACCAGGTCAGTGCATGTCTCTTTCTCTCTCTCATATGTACCCCTTCACTTTCTCTCTTTCTCTCCTCTCTTTTTTCCACTATCTCTTCCCCTCAATATCTCTCTCTCTCGCTCTCTCTCTCTCTCTTCTCCACTATCTCTCTCTTACCCCTCAATATATCTCTCTTTCTCGCTCTCTCTCTCTTCTCCACTATCTCTCTTCCCTCTCAATATCTCTCTCTCCCATTCATTATCTCTTTCTTTCTCTCTCTCATACCCCTTCACTCTCTCTCACTCTCTCTCTCTCTCTCTCTCTCTCTCTCTCTCTCACACACACACACACTCTTGTATCATTAAAATGTATCTCTTCTAAGTGTTCTATCTCTATATCTCTCTAGTCTCTACTATCCTCCATCTCTCTCTCCAGCCCTCACAAGTTCAGGCAGTGTTGTAAATTCTTGTTATCACACTGCAGGTCGGCAGTCGGTGTCGGTATCGGACATTGCTGAAGATGCTCCAGAAGTAGTGGAGGAGGTCCGCAAGGTTCCAGTGCAAGACGATTTCGCTGCATACCAGCGGAAGATCTCTCGTGATTTAATTTCCATCGAGCCGACAGAAAACTCGGATGCAGAATCGGAACAGGTACTTTGCAGTTTTACTGGACTCTGGCTGAAATTGTTACCACTTTTTCTGATTTGATTAAATACAGCTGGTTATTTTAGGAGGATTCTAGCGATTTGATTGGTTGAGAGGTGTCCTGGAATTTGCCATTGCATATCAGTGTAATATTCTCGCTGCATATATGCACCAATTCACTCACTCGCTCTCGTCCCGTATGGGAGAAAGATTCTTGCTGCGACGTTAAGCAACAATTCACTCACTCACACTCACTCACTCACTCTCCTGAAGTATTGTTACCATTCACAACATTGGTATTGAGCTACTCTGCATTTACTGAAATAGTAGTATAGGCTATTATAGCTATCACCTTTGCAGGGGTTAATATTGGCACTAGTCCTGTAACCCCAGCCAAAATATCCAATGCTAAAGGTATCCTAAGGATAGCAGAACTTTTATATCTAGGCTTTTATTATTGTAGTTACTATAATATGTTATCATTATATAGTGTTCCACAAAGTCAATATTACCGGCAGCCTTTTTTTTTCTCTAGCATCATTAGGATGAGCCACTATGTGTAGCCGGTGGAGCCGTGTGTATCAGCCATCAGCTGCATGTTTATAAACAATGGCCTCATCTGACTTCTGTCATACACAATGGCTGTCATATCAATCTGCTATTCTCCAGGCAATTGTGTTGACCTCTGATGCCAAGGTGTTGACAGAGCTAGAGCTCTAAACAGTTTACCCAAACTACTGATATTGTTAATATTTGCTAACAATGGAGCCACATATACCCAAACAATGGGTATTAATATATATAATTTATTATGTCTAGAGATATTGCTGGAAATAAATTGATTGCAAAAGAATGTTTAAGAATTTCCGCAGAGCTGCTAATTCTAATTCGATCACTGGCGATAAATATAAGGGCCCAGTTCCCGCCCACCTGAGAAACTTTGTTTTAAACCTTATCAATGGCTGGAATAAAATGTCTTCATATTATATCAATGTGTTTACGGTAGTGCATCAAAGACTCTCATTGTTCACATTCTTCTGTTATCTTTGAAAAAAGTTCCTGGTATTTGTTGTTTCCCTGCTTGCTCGGCATTAAAAGAGGTAAAAGCTTGGCTCTGACTCAGTACATGTATAATGTGTATGTGTGCGGAATCCTTGTTAAAGCTGCAGCATGATGTTCCAATTAACTAACATTTCAAAGACTTGTGAGATACACGAAATAGCAGAAGCAGACATGTATACACCTACCCGGTACCTACATACATGTATGCATTCATTAGTACCGGTAGTCATTACACACAAGCTATGGCATGAGCAAGTTCTTGAAAGCAGATTTAATCCCCAATTCAACAAAACTACAATCGTTGTGTATGGGTGAAATATACTCGCAGCGACGTTGAACAACAAATCAATCAAAACAAAACTACATACCGGTACTAGTATACAGATTGACACATCTTTTCCCATTCTTGCATTGCAGGGCATTAAAGTATACGATGACATCGACATTAAAGAATATGTGGATGGGTAGGTAGTACCACTAGGATTCAAACTCCACACTAGATCTGGCCCTGATTTCTCGAAACAAACTTGAGTTGATTAAAAAATAACTTGAGTAGAAACTTAAACCCCCGCTCAGATTTTCCTCAAGTTACAGCACTGTGTCAATGGGAGAAATCTCAGTTGAGCAAAATCTCAAACTCAAGACATTTGTCTCAAGAAATCAGGGGGTAGATACATCTAATTGTATGCAAGGGTTTTGTCCAATTCATATTTGTCTTCTCGTATATGGCTCTATAATTATATATGCATACTGTGATACATGTACATGAATAATTGCAAAAGTATTTAAGAATAACTTATTTTTAATGAAATAGAAACATTTTATAGAAAAACATAAGTATTCTGGTCCTCGGTCGGTACTTCGTATATGCGCGTACATTTTCACATTCAGGCCATCTGAAGACGATTGCAACGAGCAGGACCTGTACGAGATCCCGGTTGCTAGGCTACAGTTATCGGAAGACAGCCCTACGACAGTTACAACAACCGCAGCAGGAAGCCAGTCTGTCGACCAGTCCAGTCTGGCCACCGCTGCCAGCATTGATGACATCACAGAGGAGGTGGCCGACGAAACCGCACCCCCTCCGCTCCCCCCTCGACGCGACACCACGGCCTCCGAAATTAGTCGCGGTGACGCCCCTGGTCCCACCGCATCACGAGATGTGTACGACAAGAGTGACCGTCGGTCAATGAAGAGCGACGACTTCATTGACGACGGTTCGTTGAATTTCGATTTTGATTTCTATTCACTGCAAGTTTGGCAAATAACATGATAATCTAACTGTCCAGTCTCTTTCCGATCTCCACAGACATTTGAATTTTCAGTATAGTTTTCATTCCTTTATAATGTTAGCATTTTATATTGTTAAACGATCTCCGCGATTATCTTTCTTAATGGCGAGCCAAGTGTATCCCAGTGCTCTTGACAGCCGTTGAATGAAAACTGGACGATCGATACACTTGTGATGTCACAACTGGCATAACCACATGATAAACTCATTCATTGCTTGTTCCTAGGTTGCACTGTGTTGTGTGCGAATTGTGACATCCTAGAATTGCAATAATGTCACAGGGCAAATGCAACATAGCTACTTCATACTTTCTTGCAAAATATGTGCCTTATTTCACTGGGACTTTATTTTTTATAAATAGTCGTCTAAATGATTATTTTGATACAAGCAACCTACTTATACAATAAAATATATTGCTGTCTCTTTCCAATCTCCTTTTAATCTCACCGTCTCTTTCCAATCTCCTATTAATCTCACCGTCTTTCCAATCTCCTATTAATCTCACCGTCTTTCCAATCTCCTATTAATCTCACCGTCTCTTTCCAACCTCATATTAATCTTAGTCGCTGTAGCTCTCGAAACACTTGTAGAGCTCTCTACAATAGTTGTAACTAGGCTCCTGCTACAGGAGCATTTGTTGACCTTAAAACAGTTGTAGTGTACACGTGTTCCGAGCAATATGGCCCTGGACACGTCCAGTTGCCTGCAGCAGAGAGAAGGTTAAAGCCATCTGTGTGTTGCTGTAGACTGTATTCCTGTTGTTGTCTATTCACATATGTGTGCGTGTCATTGCAGACATGGTTGGCGACAGCACAAGTTACGAGTCGTACGATGACAACAGCCATGATGTGGACCTCCTAAAGAAACTCAACATCAAACTGCCAAAGTAAGTCCGACACCAGCACTGTGACCATACTGAGAGACTGTGTGTGTGTGTGTGTGTGTGTGTGTGTGTGTGTGTGTGTGTGTGTGTGTGTGTGTGTCAGGGTGTGTGTCAGGGTGTGTGACTGTGTCAGGGTGTGTGTATGTCTGTCTGTCTGTCTGTCTGGGTGTGTGTGTGTGTGAGGATATTTGTGTGTGTGTGTTGGGGTGTTTGTGTCTGTGTGGCGGGCTGGTTGTGAATGTGGTTGTGTGTATGTGTGCTGTTGTGTTATTGTGCTATGTTGTATTTAGTGATAGTGTGTGTGTATGTGTGTGTGTGTGTGTGTGTAGTGCTGTCATCATACCTTGTGACACTGTATGTAATGTTAGAACTACATGTGTGACGTTACAGACGCAACAAGAAGAAGTCGGCCAAGCTGAAGAAGCTGACCAAACCAAGGTCAAGCACCTCCAACTGCGAGGTGAACGTTCCGTTCCGCAAACTGGACGACGTGGTTCTGTCTGGGGAGCTGCAGCACAAGGGGAAGTTGTCGTGGTCTCGCAAACTGGTGGCGCTCACCAGCGGAACTATGGCCCTGTACAAGCCCGACAAGGACTCCAAGCCCCAGCTCGTGGTCAGTCTCACTCCTGTTGTTGTGTTGTTGTTGTTAATGGGGCCATGGCGTGCATTTTTAAATATAAAACCAGTGACAGTAAATTTACGAGTAACATATTACAGCGTTAGAAATTAACACTGGCCCGTTAGCCCGAGGCTAGTGAAATTATCGCCGGGCTATCAGTCAGTAGCAGTCGTAAGCCCGTGGGGCCTTCTCATAATCGGTCAGTAAATAATACCATAATATATTCATACTACCGGTATTCAAATCAAACCCGTGTCGATCGTGGTCGATTAAATCTGATTGCAGGTTCGGAATTTGATTCGTTCGGATTTCGATCACGGTTGACTTTGTTATTAAAGAAAACTTAACGTGAAATTACATTGTGTAATTACTATTTCTGTTAAATTCCTGGGCTAATGAATCCTTGTCGGGGCTAACAAGATCTGAACACTGTTAGCCCTGTGGGCTATTAGCAGTTTTTAGTTAATTTCTAACGCTGATATTATTATGGTTTAAGGTCACTTTCAAGAACATACTCGTATCACGGCTTGTATGTAGTGTATGCACGTGTGTATGTGCTTATGACTGCTTCTGCTAGTCTTTATTAGTTAAACAATGGCCCACTTTGGCTCACCATTTTTGAAGTATTATAATTGCCATGATCAGTGTCCTGATTGGTATAAAGAGTACATACTGCCAAATGTAAATATAATAAGCATTAATGTCATACTGATACGTGTATGGTACTTCCGATATATTGTCTCGGCAGCATACATCAGTGCAAACCAGTATTTCGGTACAATGATCAAGCCCTAACAATCAACATATCATTCTGCATGACCTACTCATTGCAATTATCTCTCTGATTAATTAATGGCAGACTATTTAAGTATTTAAGGGAGTATTAATGTCCATGGCTTTTAGCCGCCAGTGTATTGACAACCCAAATCACAGCATGTAGAAAGTAATTCATCGCCAGTAGATCTTCATTTGCTGCACTCACTTATGAAAATAATCTGTTTCAGTTGCACAGTTTAATTCCAATATGTTGCTTATAAGAATATTGTTATTATCAACTAGGTTTATTCCAGGAAATTATTTTACAAAATAGTTAAATAATCTTTGGTTTATAATTACTTGAGACACGTTGAAAAAGTTGTGGTGTAGCTTAGGCAAGTGACTTAGTTCAAATGGGCATCTGTTCACCCAGCAGAGAATGGGTACCCGGTAGTAAGAGATGGTGATGTGAATGTTAACCTTCTAGTTCCTGCAACACGGCAGCTTGGGTTGTATATTCCCCAAGGAGTTGAGAGTGTATCTGATTGCACAGTGATCCGGGGTAATAATATCTACGTATTTCTAGCATATTTGTACAGTGTGGAGTTAGAGAGCTACTAATATAAAAAAAATATTATTATTATTATGACAGCGTTGACTTATTTCACAGTGGTATAACATGATACCTCCGAGCCAGAGGTACAGATGGAAATCCTATATCAATCTCTGTGTGTTACCTTACAACGCAATAATGATAGGATGCGCTACCTGTAAAATATCAGTGCAGTTATCATCCTTGCTTCAATAGTACCGCTTCATGCTCGCAGGTTTACTGCAACCTTGACCTCTACAGGCGTTGCAGGTTTCCACTTGCCGTTATCTGCTATGACGCGATACGAGCGAATTAACGTGGCCCTGATCCCAGGCTGATCCCGGTGAACTTATTTCTCGTGTACGTTCTCGTCTCGTCCAGATTCACCTGACCGGTTACCAGGCAACCACACAGCGAGACTCGCGGAAAGGACACGAAGTCCGAATCTGGCACGACAACTGCGACACACACGTCTTCTCCGTCGACTTCAAGGAGTGGGCGCAGATGTGGATAGACGTGAGTTATCTCCTCCTTAAACCATACTTACTCGTGAAACAGGGGACAATGTCGATTATGGGATTCGAACCCTGGGTGCCAGTGCAACATTCTACCGACTTGGAAATAGGGATAACCTCATTGGCTGAGACCAGTGGGAGATTTTTTATATCACACTAGTGAAACTATTGGTAGAATGGACAGATATTAGGCAATGTTGGTGATGCTACTATTGTTTGGTGTCTGTACTGTGAGCTGGTCGTTCTTGGTTGCTAGACGGTGCTAGCAGGTTTACCGCAACACAGGCGTCTCAGGTTTTCCTCTGCCATAGGCTGACATGAAATGACTGAAATATTGTTGACAGCTGATCTATACCAGGGCCTACTAGCTCAGAAAGTCTACTGTAGCCCAGGCTAGCCCTACAATGGTTGTAACTTGGCTCCAGCTACAATAGAAAGTGTTCACATTACAATACTTGTAGCTACAATAATTCTGAGCAACGAGGCCCAGCTTTATGTATTCATGCCCTTCACTGACTTACCTCCCTTTTCTTGGTGGCAGTACACCAACAACATGGCAAAGGGATTACCTCCCCCTGGCCCCTACCAGCATTTGGCCCGGTCGTTGCTAATTTCACAGAACTCACAAAACGTCTATTCCAGTAAGGTGAGTATCTACTGTTTCTATTCAACCCACTTTCTTTAACGTTCCCCCTGCAGTAGGCAACTGGATATGCCAGACAGTGATTGTGGTTAATCCTTCAGGGAGAGGGTTCTTTTGCCCAAGTCATAATGGCTGCCCAATGCTAAAGGTATCCTGAGGACTACGTGTTATCATTATCAGGACTAGTGCTACAAAAAGTTAATTTTAACCGCTGTTTAAAGGCATACTATCTCAGATTGAGTTGTCATTTTTGAGCGAATTGGAGTTAAAAGTGCAAAATATATAGATGCACATATAGCTTGTACCTCCAAATATTGTTTCACAGCTGTAGGATAGATAAGATTCCATTGCAGTTAGTTTCCGATAAAGTCTGAATAATCATTGTAATTATGTATAACATATCAATGTTCTATAGTCTAATGTTCTAAGGGGGATAACTCTAATCATTGAAACCCGTCAGAATACCGATTCACGATGTTCCAAAGAAGATAATTATAGCTGCGTAGCTATAATTATTTAAAATATTAAAATATTAAAAACCAGTGTGATATGTGGAAAATGTAGCTGGTTACCCAATATACTTGTGTAGACACATCAAATGTACATACTTTCAGGTAAAAATACGTTTGACCATGAGATATATAAACAAAGCCGTGATGATAGTATGCCTTTAAACGTCTTCATACCAAAATTGAAGTGTTTATATCACTTTCCATTTCCAGTCATACTTTTATTTAACCTCATCCCTGCTGCCAACTGTTGCAAATAGGGGGGTAAGCGAAAAGGCCCCCACATTAACTAAAATAAATGAACACCCAATTCCTCCACGTATATAATGCATCCAGACACCTCTGTTCTGTACAAGTAATGACTGAGATATTTCTGAGCACTGATGGTGAGATACGAGGGAATGAGAGACAGTAATCAAGTGCCCGTTTCTCACTTCCTGCTCTCATCAATCTTTAGGAAATGGTGTTCCTCTAAAGGATGGATTAATTACATGCCAATTATCTACTTTAATTAACCCTCTCTCTGCTGGAGTGATCACTATGTGCTCTGCATGGCATCATGAGTTGTCTCCAGCAAAGAAATGGTTAAAGAAATTAAATGGATCGGCCAATTCTAGATGATGAATGGGCTCGGGACACAAGGCAGATAATTCATGTAGATGTCATGTATTAATTACGCCAATGAAAACGCTGGCCGTTGCAATGCAGATGGAAATACAATACTATTATTAATTAGTATTATGTAAAACACAAGATGCTGACGTGTAGTATAGTTATACATGTGTATACAGACATTCACGGTGGCAATATTGAAGTATTCAGATCAGTTTCCTACTATAGACATTAAGAGAATAGATTTATCATTCAGTAGGTTTATTTGTGACGATGTGTCTCGACAGTTATTGGTACATACTGATGAAATACGACTGATACACATGAAGCAATTGTAAATATACTCTATACAATCCTGGAACCTACCAAGCAGTTGTAAATATACTCTATACAATCCTGGCACATATCAAGCAATTGTAAATATGCTCTATACAATCCTTGCACACATCAAGCACTTGTAAATATACTTTATAAAATCCTCGCTCTCCAGTCTAATTACTGATCTCGTAGACATTTTTCATTTGTAAAATACAATTAATTTCATAATTTAATTAATTACTAATGTATTTGAATCTTGATACTAAAGTACTAGTATATCATATATGACATTTCAATTTAAAGCCTGTCCCACACACAAGTATATTTTGTTAGTAAACTGTCACTGTTTATACTTTACTCTGCGTAAAGCCTGTCCCACACAAGAGTATATTTTATTAGTAAACTGTCACTGTTTATACTGCCCCGTGGGGACCCGGGTTAGAATAGGTCCTCCACACCCCCTTGTGTGTCGTAAAAGCCGACAAAATGGGGG
>JAULBO010000245.1:0-12714 GCA_032355325.1 Clypeosectus delectus | reverse complement strand
GTGTGGAGGCAGGATGTCAGGGATAGTCGGGTCTGTAAATGCCAATCAGTAGGCCTACACGTGTACGTGGGGATAGTTGGGACAGCACTTGTCAATCAGTGTGGGAGATAGTAAGAACATTAAATGTCATTCAGCGTGAGGGATACTGGGGTAAGTAATTGCGACTCAATATCAGAACCATTAACAAAATAAATTCAAATGAGTTGGTGCGAAAACACAGTAGGCTCGAAAACAGCTCACACGCTTTATAATAATAAGCAAAGTTATATATATATACACATTTTCCTGATGTTTTTTTAAAGTGCATTTTAAAATGCCATTCGAATTAACATATAGTCTATTGTTTGAACATATGAAGGGACATATAACTGATTAAGAACATGCTGGTGTGGTTCCATCGTAAGAGAATATCTATGTTATATGCCTACAGTAGCTATAGCCACCCCCCTTAAACAATTCCTGGATCCGCCACTGGTGTGTGTGTGTGTGTGTGTGTGTGTCTGTCTGTGTATGTGTCTGCGCGTGGTTTTGTGTGTATGTATGTATGAGCGTGCATGCATACCAACTCAGTCGTTTAAAAATATATATAAGAAACATGTTTGCGTTTCACGTGGAATAATTGCTCACCGTAGCCCTTCACGAAGTACACGTTGTCAGGTTCTAGGTAGAAATCGTATGGATCCAGGTAAACCTGGGCATGAAGCTCACATCGTCCATCACTTCCGGTATGCACAATGGCGGCACAGGAACCGTCTTCGTAGCAATTACGAGCACACTGGACCCGAGAGACATTGGTGAAAACGGCGGCAGACCGGTCCACGTATCTTTTTGAACTCAACGGGGCCATGAGAGAGAAAACAGAATAACATGTACTGGTATTTTCGAAGCAGGAACCTACAAGAATAGATCCACAAATAAAATATGCACTGAGAGCTAGCATTGCGAACCATATGCCCGTGGAGTTGTTAAAACTATGATAATAATGTTCATCTCTTTGTTTGACAACGCAGCAATCAGAGCATTATTGTAGTCGCTAATATTGCATGAAGAAAGTGTCCCTTGTGAATTCCCAGTAATGACTTATATAATGATTCATAATTAATCTGTGTATAGACTTATAAAAATACAATAGGCACGGAGAGCAAACATTTCCAACGTTATGCCTTCGGTGTCAAGTTAATTTCCATTCGTTCGTGTAACTGTTGTGTCTGCGTGCATGTGTCATCGGGTGTGGGCGGTGAGGATAATTGGGTTTTTACGGATGCCATGTTCCAACACACATCTTTGGCCTCTATTTAACCTAGACAGGTGCAGTATTGGCCCGATACTATCAATCGGCTGGTTAGCGTAATGCACTGGAATATGTGTAACTATTATATTTTTATGGAATCAACATATTGCTATTCAACATTGTTCTACAGCCAAATATATTCTTAACAGTGAACGCGGTTTGCAATTAATCCTGTCAGATGATGAAATTGCGGTATTTCTGTAAAGGATTTTTGACCAACACAGATGTGAGCACGTTCTTGAAAGCTGCTTTAAACCGCAAACAAAAACAACCTTCTTTCGTTCAACTTTGCGACCCTGCCCTCTGAAATCGAGGCAGGATAATGTCAAAATCAAAGTTGAGATATACATTTCCAAACCTCTCCCTTAACTCCACATGTCAAGAATACGGGCACGGGTCACGCACGTGCAAGAATGCTCGAACATGTCGCCGCTGCAACTGCCCGCAATACTGCCGTAATTGCAAAGGCGGACAGGTGCCTTCATGAAAGCAATGCACTGCTTGGATCCGTGAGTCTGCGATCAATCGTCTGAAATATGAACGAAACTTTTCCGTTTCTAAGGCCAGGAAAGCCGTGATATGAGCACGTTCTTGAAAGCGCCTATGTAAAGTGCTCGAGTTGCATTCACTCATTCAATAGGATATTACTTTCTATATTATAGCCTTTACGAAGTTGGATGACATTTAATTATTATCACAACCGTCTCGAGTGTTTCCGTAAACTAGCACAGCACTCGACTGTTTTTGGAAGGCCAGCATGCCCTAAAGATCCAGTCGTATAGATCCGTGGAGTCAACCCAGATCGCACCGTGTGAGCGTACATGCGATGCGATTCATAATTCCAATCGACGCATCGGAAGGCTTTCTGACATCGGAAGACCGTACGTGGTCGAATGACTAGAACAAGCTCTACTCTTCAGACAGATTACTTGCGATCGTCGTCGACCCGTGTGCACGTTCGATCTTACTTACGACTTATTATACAACCGATCGATAGAAACTCGTCGTGCGACCGATCGACCCGTGTGAGTCCACCTTAATGTCGGCGTTTTCCGAGATGTAACGAACACTTGATAAAACGGACGCTACTTGAATGTTAAAAATAGATTACTATGTCACTGTTGGTCAGTTTTCACTAGGATTCACTATTCTTTGTATAGTGATTTAATAATACGACACGTGAACACGATAACATATTTGTTTGTATGGGCAATCAGACCAATCAGAGACTGAACTGAACTGTGACGTCGCATGGAGAACATTATAATTATGAACAATGGTTACATGCGGACAGCTCTACATTTCACCCCTCGCTGTTGGAGAACATTAGAATAAATTAAGAACAAGTGTCAATTAATTAAGACAGTCCCACATTACACCCTCGCTGTTGGAGAACATTAGAATTATGAAACGGACAGTCCTACATGTACGTACATATAATATAGAGACGTTCCAAAGACAAGATAATTAGAGCTACGTTCCTGTAATTCATAAAAATATATATATATTGAAAACCAGTAGGGTATGCGGAAGAATCAGCTAATTACTCAATGTAGACACATCTAGGATAAATACTTTCAGGTAAAAATAAGTTTGACCATGAAATATGTAAACAAACTCGTGATTCCATGTATTTAATATGTTCAATCAATACCGGTTTGTATGATGGCTGCATTTTGTATGGGAAACCTTTAAAAACAAAACGAAAAACAACAATGATAATACGTTTATTGACTATTTAATATACACTATCAAAGCAGAATGATGAAATTCTGTTAAAGCCGTTCACCATCAATGTGTAGTATCTCTGCTGAAAGGGGTAAAGTTGTTTATAAAGTCATACATATATTAACTGAAATAAATGTCTTCTTTCCGATAAAAATATGTTATATACATATTTGTCATTTTGTATATATGGAGTTTTCAAACTTATACTGATATTAATGGAATTAATACACATAATCAGATACTGCATCCCCATAATCACATAACTTAGCCCCGAGATTGCAATAACAGGGGGCGATAACGATAGAAATACTAGTACATGTACGTGTTAATGGGCGGGAGACAACTCTGGGGTTTTTTAAATATTGATTCGACTTTTATTTTAAAGTCCACTGACATTTGAATTGTCAATATAGTTTGCATTTAATATTGATAAAAACAATATCCGCGATTAATTTTCCTAACGGCGACCCTAGTGTGTCACGGTGGCCTCTTAATTAATATGTATGTGACAGCCAATTCACGCAAAATGTTTGATCGATAAAACTTGTTACTTCACAACAGACGTAACCACGTGATAAGCTTCATCATTGCTTGTTCTAATTAGGTGGCGCTGTGTTATGTATGGTGGTCCGGTCCGGTTGTTACGTCACTCCAGCATAAACTCTTATAGTTTATGGCAAGATTCAGTACTTGCATTATTTCACTAGGACTGGTTTTTATGAAGAGTCGTAGTAAATTATTGTTTTGACACAAGCAAACTACTTCTACAATTAATTTATTCGATTTTATAATATTATATATAAAAGAATTATATACTAGTACCATTTTCAAGCGTGTGTTGGTACATGATAAAAAAAAAACACACACAAAACTCGCCTATAGTTCCTACAAGAATGGCTTGCGAACGACCGAAAAACAATTGTGCACCGCGTAATAACATTCATTGCGGTAGCAATATTATATGATCCACGTGACATCTAGTATTCCTACGCATGTAAACAAACATGAATACGAATTCCAAGTTCGTAAGTGTTGAAAACGTGGTTATATTCGATACACTGCACGAGTATATGAACAGCAATTAGATTGACGTCGATTTCAGATAATGTATAGAGACCCGGTTGAAACATTCCTAGTTCACCGATAGTATGTGGGTAATATGGTAATGATGCCAGTCCTGACGAAGAAATGAAAACATCAGCAGTTGAATGTGTATAGCACAACTGTTTAAAGCACTGTTAAAGCGTCATTGCACATGTTGGGGATGGTACATAACAAGAATCTAATGGACTTTGGGTCAGTTTTCATAAAACCATAAAGCAAACTATACTCTCACATCCGGGTAATGTATTAATAAAAAAGAAATAAAAATACGAAGCCTATTTAAATGAACAAGACTATAATTTCGACGTATGTGATAAAGCAGTTATTAAACTCGTGCATGAGGATATCGACTATATTAAAATTAATGTTAAAGTCCACGGACATTTGAATTTTCAATATAGTTTCCATTCTCTTCTAATGTTAGCATTTAATATTGTTAAACAATCTCCGCGATTGTTTTTCTTAACGGAGACCCCAGTGTGTCACAGTGCTCTCTTAAAGTATGTGACAACCAGTGCACGAAAACTGGTCGATCGATAAAACTTATGACATCACACCAGGCGCAGCCGCGTGATAAGCTTCGTCATTGATAAACGGCGCTATGTAGTGTATGGATTGTGACGTCATATAATTGCAATGATGTCACAGTGGGACGGTCCTGGTGTGAAGTCACTCCTGCAAACATTGTTACAGAAGCTGGCATGACCCAATATGTGCGTTATTTCAATGGGAATGGGTTTTTTGGAAGAGGCATATTAGTGTGTAAATTAGTATTTTGACACACGCAAACAACAAATAAAAATCAATTGTCCGTGGCACTTAATATTTGACGAGGCCCTCTTATAACAACCGTTAATTATTTCATTTGTTTCCAGAATAAATTACTTGTTTGATACTTTACAAATTCTGTGTAACTCATGTCCGCTGCGCCCGCGCGCGTGTGTGTGTTTGTATGACGTGTATATATACATGTGTATTTTCACGTTTCCTTTGAGCTGGATTTCGAATTTAGTTCTCATTTGCATTCAAGCTGCAACAGGCCAGTCCCAATGCTCCATGGAGAAGACAGTCCACGCCCTCTAGCCACCGATTGGACGACACGTCCAGCACCTCTACGTTGGCCAATGCTTGGTCGTCGGATGACGTCACGCCCCCAATGACGTAGATATGATCACCTGCAAACATATACCAGTAAATTTAGCCAATCGTCTCATCAAGATTAGAGTAATCCGATTATTAACAAAATGGGATTGATTTACAAGTCGGGAGTAATTATACTAGTATCCGAGATTCTATTCCTAATTGCTACATAAATTGGTATCCGTAGAGAATTATTTAAGAATATAACCATATTGATTGGTTACGTCTCCACTTCCGGACGGTACTAAGCGAAGTGGAATATGATCACGTGTGGCAAAAACAATGGTGAACTATATACTTTGATTAATTTCTTTCGATTCATAATATTATGTTGTTTTTATTTTATTTTTGAATATTAATATTTTATTATTATTGTTGTTGTTGTTATTATCCTCGTCCATTTTATACCAGGTTGAAACAAACTAGTTGCGAAATTGGAATTGTCCGTATTAGAAAAACAATAATTTCTCACTGAACTCATCAGCAGCAGTACCATTCACTACATGGAGCTCACAGACCGGAAGTAGCCCCCGAGTTACGAATATTGCGGTACCTATAACGGCTATGCCGGCGTCGTGCCGTGGAACACTGAGCGTGTTCACGAGGTCCCAGTGTCCCTGGTCGTCGTCGAGACGCAACACGGCGCCCAGACTGGAGATGGCGTCACTGTCGTCGTAGAAGGTGGATCCGCCGATGAGAAACAGCGTCCCACGCACGTCCACCAGCCCCGCGTGACACCTTGGGCTGGGCAGAGAACTCCTTGCATCCCATCTAGGAAAACAACGCAAATAGTCGCATAGACTCATGTTTTAACGACAAATAAGAGAAAACCCAGGAAATGTTTGAGATTTTGGCGAGAAATAAAACATTGGGCTTTCATCTAAAACAAAGTCTACACTGAAATATATCACACCCAATAGGCAATTACATCGTGGAGTATAATTATATCCTAGCACGTTTACTTTTTTCGAGTAGTGATGAGAATAATAATATATTAAAAAACACACCATTGCTATAGCAACAACGGCACCGTTTCAGGAAGCAGAAACAGTTGTTCAGATTGCCGTAATTCGATAGATTCAGTACGTGGGACATACTGTACCTTGTATGACCAAAAATCGAATTACAGCAGAAGGCAGTGTGTGTGATTAAAGCTTCTAAATTATGTTGCCTGTTATTTTCAGCATCTACACTGTATGCATGCGCTTCTGGGCTCAATAGGTAGGGCACACATACCTGTTCATTCTTGGATCATAGAATTCCACTGTACCCATGACGGCCTTCACCTGATCGGTTTCCACGAAGCCTCCGACCACGTACAAGGTTCCTCGGTGAGACGCAACAGCGACACCTATCTTCGCTTCTTCCATTGGCGGGATCTCCCCCCAGATGTTTGTGTCAGGGTTGTAGAATTCGGCAGACGACAGCGTTCTGGAAGGGAGTACTAATCATGATGGTCTTGTTACATTCTCTGTTTGGTCCAGATATTTGGTCTGTAGGCTGGTCACGGTGTGTGTGTGTGTGTGTATATATAGATATACACACACGCGCACACACACACACACACACACACACACACACACACAGAAGGAAGAGCAGAAAGTCCTGGGTTCGAATCCCCGGTCGCGGACAGAGACAGAGTGTGAGGCGGACAGAGACAGAGTGTGAGGCGGACAGAGACAGAGTGTGAGGCGGACAGAGTGCGAGGCGGACAGAGTGTGAGGCGGACAGAGACAGAGTGAGGCGGACAGAGTGTGAGGCGGACAGAGACAGAGTGAGAGGCGGACAGAGTGTGGACAGTGTGTGAGGCGGACAGCGTGTGAGGCGGACAGAGTGTGATGCGGACAGAGTGTGGACAGAGTGTGAGGCGGACAGAGACAGAATATGAGGCGACAGAGACAGTGTGGTGCGGACAGAGAAGTGTAATTTGAGTCCGCGTAATATAAGTCTTTTACAGTAATTCAGATCGTCTTCCAATGCTTACTGTTCTCTTTCGTCTTGTCCTCCAATGGCATACACAATCCGGCCAAGAACGACAACTCCGTGGTACATCCGCTTGTGCAACATCGAAGAAATGTTCGCCCAGGACTTCCTAATCGTGTCGTAACGATAGCAATTATCGGTCGGGTTTGACAAATTGCCTGGGTCTGTGGAGTCCACCAGTGACCCACCTGTTTGGGAAATTATACACACGTATAGTTACTATAATGCATGGGGCAAAGTATTGTGACGAAACTAATGTATAGATCCATGCATCTCAATGACGGATTGGTTCTTTTCTCTCGCCATTCCGAGGAGTCTATTTTAAGGGGAGACCAAACACTTGGACACATAAAATGACCACCCATGGGAAAACAACCACTACTAACTCCTATAAACTACCATAGAGGTCAAATATCACACAACTGATTATCAAGTCCTGTACACAAATATATTATTTTATTATAATTAGCTAATTAATTATTCAAATCACATGCAAAACAAAATGGCCGCCATTTCATGGACATGATATTTTTATGACACCACAATGTAGCTGTCCACGATCCTATTGACAACAAACTGAAGAAGAACAGACCCTAAAGGACATTGGAAACTAGAATAAACTATTTGCGATTAGTATTACGAGTACTAGAATTTTGTCCCCACCAAAACCCAAAATATAATGTAATTTAATAGCAAAATACAGCTGGCAACCCCCATATACGCCCGAGACAGGTTATTGTAGTACTACATCATGGTACATGTGTTTGAAACACACTGTCAAAATTTCAGCCAACTCGGAAAAGATATTTGCTGAGAAAAGGTTGTAGCTCAAAAATAACATTTTGAGAAAATAGCCTTCAAAGTCAAATAAACAATGAATATGGACAACTAGGACACGTTTTGAAAGTCATACTTAGTCCGGAATCGGCATTCTATGACAAAAGTGAATTGGAGTAATTAAAGATAAAGACTTTGTTTACATTTGTATGTCAAAATCGAATTTTTGATAAATAATATTGGAAATTCGATTTTGAACTGTTTGGTCTGCCCTAAACAGAAAATGAATCTGAGAGTTGTATCGTGTTTCTATTCAGCTAATACAATACTGTGTATCGTGTTTCTATTCAGCTAATACAATACTGTGTACTCCATGTACACGTTTCTACTATGGCATTTTGCCTATTGGCCTACTACTCTTATTATTAGTATAGTGAATTATAATAGGCATGCCAATGTGCGATTTGTAATTAATCTCGGAAAAATTACTATGTGTGCTAATTGATACAATTTACTATCTGTTCGCTCATTGGTATCATTATATGTTCATACCTAAACATGATAATTCATAACTATATAATTGAATAATACTGCCATAGTATATATAATACATACTAAAAGTTTCAGTTTATGGACTCACTTGTATGCATAACCGTAAGTATTCAACTTTTAGCGCAGTGACCGGATTTTTGTTTTGGGGTATTTATTTATATATGTGCAATAATCCTTTCTCTGCAATAATTGCCTGTTGCAAGTGCATGTTATTCATTGAGATTGGACCCCAAGCTGTCCAACATTAATGCAACCAAATTAATTATTTTCACAAACAAACAGGTTATACAAACTTCACAATGAATTCATATCCGAAACTATACTCTTCAATATTTGATTTTAATGACAGACTACTGTATATAATTACTTACCGATAACGTATATCTGCTTATCTAGAGCCACGATTCCATGGTGATGCCTGGCGTCGGGCATGCTCGTGAGGATGTTCCATGTATTGGAGGTAGGATTGTACTCCGTGAGCAGGCGAGAAGAGGCGTCATTATCGCTTGTTGGAATGAACGGGTCCACGCCCCCAGCCGCGATTATGACTGGCGTGTTTGGATTTGGCGGCGTGGCTACTTTTCGAGGGGTTGACTTCGAGTAGATAGATGTTGCTTCCTCTGCTGCAGACTGAATGGAATGAGAAATGCGTGTCAGCACTGGCTTTACACATAGCGTCGTTCATTTGGGTGGGGGGGTGACAATACATTATGGAATCTTTTAACATGAATTCAGTGACGATCCATTTTGAAATGTATACATCAAATAATATGACTCCATGTTTTGTGGCTTATTTTAACATGGGTTTGTTTTTTTTGGGGGGGGGGGGGGGGTCCTGAACTAGTATAGCTAAAGACGTACTCAAAAATATATTATAAGTTGTCTTTTTGTGGTGAATTGCTTTTGTACCTCCAAATATCTTTTCACCTCTGTAGGATAGGTAAAATTCCATTGCAGTTTACATTTCAGGTAAAACCCTAATAATCAGTTGGTAATGTACTGCAATATCTTCCATTTCTACATGTATATAATAATAGACTAAATGGGGTATCTCTAATAATTGAACTCTGTCAAAATAATAATGCTACTGATCGACTTAATTTATAGAGATGTTCAAAATACGACATAATTAGAGCTACGTTCCATTTATTCATATAAAATATGAACATATTGAAAACCAGTCGGTTATGCGGAAGATGTAGCTGGTAACCCATTATGCTTTTGTAGACACATCAAATGTAAATACTATCAGGTAAAAATACGTTTGACCATGAAATATGTACACAAACTTGTGATTGTATGAAACCGAATGCAGTCACGTACGTCCCACCAACTGTAGTCTGTATACTATAAGCTAGTAACGTTATTTGTGATTTCTTGCAGTCGTGTGTAAATCGCTGTTTCATGCATGCATATGTATTTTTGCAAAATGATAGCCTCGATATTCCCAATTAAGGTTCCAATGAACAATTTGATATATATAACAACATTAAATAAGTTTCATGTTTTGTTTGTACCAAAGTATTATTTTAAATACTAGTATACAGAGAATGTCGAGTTCCTTTTTTTTCTATAGACCTATCCACCCCACCCCACACCCATATCCCCTAATTTAAAAATAATAAACAATAATATTTCTGAAGGTTGTATATTCTCCTTAATCCTATATTACCATCCCGGCCTTCAGCTGGCGAGGCTGGAACTTCCGGAGTGGAAGGGTGTGGAACGGTGACAACAACGAACTTCCGCTGAACTTCAGCGCATGGAATCTGTAAGCGGGATATTTGAAAATTGGATTAGTCCATTTCTTTGGAAAAAATACGTCTTCGATACGTCATTTAGTTGTGAAGATGGTATCATTTGACATGTTAACCTATTGGTATTCAGAACCCAGACACTATGTAATAAGATGGACAGAGCTTGTCTATTTAGGCGATAGATCTGACACTACTGTTTGGAATTTAGAAGGTATCAATCGTGAAGTGATACCTTCTATATTGAATTGAACACCGAACCGAAATATATTTTGAATCATACCATGTTCAATCGCAAATTGATACTGAATTTATGCACCAGGGGGGAAAAGGCCTCTATAAAGTAACAATTGTCATAAGAAGAAACCCAGTTAGGCAAATTCTTAGTACTCACGAAGTACTTAGGGCTTAAGAAGTTTCGAGAATACGGCCCCGGGTTGCACGACGCTCTTGTAGCGCTACAATTTTTGTAACTATAGGCTCCCGCTACAATAGCAAAGTTTAGGCCCTACAACTATTGTAGCCTACAAGAGCGTCGTGCAACCGGCCCATGACATATTTTGGCCAATCTAATTCGTTATTCATAAAAGTCATGTTAGAATCAGATTTGAATATTGGTATCCTATTAGTTTGATCCAAAAATCAGATGTAATCATATTAAACCCACTGGGCATTGTACATCGCAATGATCGGCACGTAAAAAAGATAGTATACTATTTTCACTTACAGGTCACCAAGAAGATCGCTACTTAATGACAAGCAAGAATCATAAAAGCATGACACAAACCGACAAGACTGGAACAGGCTTATACACATTCACAGACGTCCATACCGGAAAACATCAATCAGCAGGTCTTTGAATTCTGGGGAATGGGACATCTTGGGCTCCACGTGAGTCGCTATCTCTTCCGGGCTGATGTGGACGAACCTGACCGCGCACAGGACCACCTTGGTAAAACCCAGTCGCTCTTGTCTGTTGAATTCCAGCCACTTCATGGCCGCGAAAAATACGTACAGCTCTTTGTCGACCTTCAGGTTGTCATCTCGGAGAAGCCTCACCAAGTCGGTGTAACTCATTTCCAGGAACGAATCGCTTTGCGAAACTTTCGTGAAGTTCTGGCAGACGAAATTGTAAGTAGTTGCAAAAACGTTGAGCATTTCGTATTGCCGTGTAATCGTCATGATGTCAAGAGCGTTGTCGATGGTAGGGTTGTGTAACATCTGTGTACACTTCTCCACTAGGGCTGTGATTCCGAGATGCATGGCGCAGCTGAGAATGGGACACAGGTTCTGCATGTCGAGTTTCACTTCTGAAGTGTAAATGTATTTGAGAACTTCTCGAGCGGCGTCTAAGGTAGAGTTGGGGATGGCTATATTGCAGACATCCGCCGTTTTCTTGGCCGCACAGAACTTTGACGAGAACGACTGACTGTGCGCAGCAATGGCGAGTCGATGAGCTGGAAAGTCCTGCCCATTCACCCTGAGAACAACGTCGCATATTTTCTGTCCTTGCCACATGTTAAACAGGCAGTCGGCTACACTTACGCATTGCTTTTCCCGTAGAGTACGTCCACCCAAGGTCAAACTATCATCCTCATCTACGTTATTGCGGCTTTGGTTTTCGCACATGTTTAGATAGGTCGCAAAAGCCGAATTTTGATTCTCGTTAAGATTGGCAAATGATCTCTCGGTTCTGTCCGTCAGTTTCAGGGCAGGAAAAGGTGGCACAGAATATCTCGTTCGTGTTCTCTCTGTGGGCCTCGTGACGATACTACTCGATTTCCCTCTCACCAACCTGTTTGGGGTTGTGTAATACAGACCTGTATCCCTTACTGGGATAATCTGGGGAGGGGAGCCAGTAATTGCGTTGCTTAAACATCGCCTGGTATTTCGTCTTTCCATCTTGATATTCTTTTGGGATTTAAAGCTAATATTTATTTACTTCCCTGATATGTCCTCGACTACATGTTACCGATTTTCACCGCCACCGAAGGGTTGATATTTTCGTCCATTTTAGTTTCATTTTCATTTTTCGTTAGTCTACTGTTTTCCTGTAGGATCTTGATAACGGCATCGTTTATGACGCGAAGCCATTGATAACGTAATAGATGTCTGTGACGTCACAATGACTGCAGTCAGTATTTGCTTTTTTTAAAACATACTAGTAGTAAAATTAATGTGTTGTAGTATAATAGAGAAAAACTTTAAGGGTGGGCGTAACCACAGGCACTTGCCACTGGATAGTAAAAATCAAAAATAATTTTGTTTTTTTTTAAATTTAATTTTACATATAATAATATTATTCCATCATATTGTACTATATATGGGGGTGAACATCAGTCTATAAATAATCTATCGATTTTTCACCCAGCCACTTCTACTAAC
>JAULBO010000134.1:0-7500 GCA_032355325.1 Clypeosectus delectus | reverse complement strand
AAACCTTACTAATTATTCCATACTCTACAATGCTAGTATTAGCGTTGCATTCGTGGGAACCCTATGAAATCCTTCCTGCTAATGAACCAGAACCACGGCCGTCTACAGATAATATACCTGTGCACGAATACCGATGTCAGTGTCCTACGTTCCTGGGTTCCAGACTTGCCGTGGGATGTACGCATAAGCCGGTGGAGGAGACGTACAACCCAGAACCCGAACTCAGACTGTAGCTGGGCCGTGAACAGCACGAGTACCCGAATACATACTGAAGTTTGGCTGGAAACAACACCACGAGCCGACTGCGCGATCGGTTCTGAAGGGCACCATTAGCCTAGTTATGTGAAGTATTTGCATTTATTGGCATCATAAACACCGGGATTATTCCGAAGAAAGCAGCACGCGAGGCGCCAGTTTAGAGTAATGGCCGAACATTCATCCGGTAGAGTAATTGTCCGGTGGACTGGTATCCGTCTGTTGTGATGGACGACGAGTCGAAGCTGGAGCGCATTGTTCTGCGCGCCGTATATATCCCACCCCACAGTAAGCGGTGATTTTCGATGGACGTTAAAGGAGTACGGTTACCCCCCAGCCGATCTTGTAGTAGGAATAACATTAGGTTACATATCGGAATAGTTTCAGATAAAATATGTGTCCTAATTAACAGGCCTGAGTATCGATGACCGAGATTTATAACTGTAAAATCTGTACTACGATATTATTATTTCACCAAGTACAGACATATAATTCATCAAGTAGAATATGTATATAACTTTCCACTCAAGCGTATCCACATTAAGCCAGTGCCAGGATAGAGTCAATACAATTCCAATAATTAATTGTGTGCACTACCTTCCCAAAAGTATAACATATATTCCTAGACAATAATACTGAAAATTATGATATCACTCTCCGATGCGGTTAAATAGAGAATCTGAACCCAAGTGTCTTAGATTATCAAATATATCAACACGAGTCGTGAAAGTTATCAAATCCGAGGCTTTGCCGAGGAGTTATTAACTTTCATCGACGAGTGTTGATATGTTTGATATTCCAAGACAAGAGGGTGAGATTCTATTTATCACCCATTTATCATTTTTAAGTAATTTAAGAATAAGAAATGCATCTAAACTAAAGATTTTGCAGTGAAGCTTAGAACTGTGAATTTGTACTGTGACATCATAGCAATGACATCATAGCGATAACATCACAATGGTTGTTGGGTTAAGCGACAACTACAGTACTGACATGACAATGGTAGAACAATCAAATAGTTAGGTCAAGCGATATCTACAGTCTGACATCACAATTATAGAACAATCAAATACACGACTAATTGGGTCAAGCGATATGTACAGCTGTTTGAAAGCGATATCTCCTGCGAAAACACAGTATTGGATGATAAAAACAATTCTGCCCCAATTCGTATAATAACATCATACAGATCAATAATTCATTTTAGGACTGTATATTAACGCATCGGAAATTAGCTTATATTAGACACACATACTGATGTACATTTGCATGCAATATAATATAAAGGAAAATATACTTTGAATATTTACCGGAAGTGGGTAAATAGTTGCATATCCAGATATCCTGGTAAATTCACATTTGTCGCGTCCACGTGGCAACATCTTCTTCTGCAGAGATCTCATCCATAATTAACCGGAATAGCTGATGACATGAACCAGTCATCGTCATCTCCTCCGTCTCCGTGTCCTGGTGCCGCAGGTGCCCTGACGTCATCACGTCCCCCTCTTTGTGTCGTGGCGCTGCCCCCCACCCCACCATTTACGGCCGCTGGTCAATTACCGCACGTATCGTTCGGGCGAAACGTGCTTTCTTGAGCCGAGTCAGCTTCCGGGTGACACTATTTTTATCCGCACCCTTGGTGTATGGAAATACTACTGCCGTCTCCATTGACTCGCAGAGCTCAAATGCCAAGAGTAGGCGCCACTCGGGTTTATATACCGTGGTGACATTCCGTCATAAACTACGTACGTGTCACGTGAAGGCACGTCACAAAATATGACGTCACAAACACCATGGCGTACCTACTGTTATATTGTATCGAAAACAATGCGTCAGATTATGTGTATACAGTCCACTTCATCAAATAATGTGGGGCGGGGATAGGTTTTGAACGTGTTATTGACCCACATACTTCCGTCAATGCTTGAACGCGATGATATAACGCGTTATTGTACGTGTTTAACGTGTATTTGCATTATTTTCATTCGTCGGGGAATACTGGCATTATGACCACATTACACGTGTTATGGTAAAAGTAATAGTTCACATGCAACTGGTGGGAAATAAGACTCAATTATGTTCCTACTCTGGGAATCTATGTCTGGGCAGATTGAAAGCGTCGTCGGACTAAATTTGTCATCTGTCAGATCATGTCAACATTCCATACACGTGCGACAAATCTGGAATCCTACCTTTGCAGTTGTTGCCATGGTAACATTTAAGTCATGTACTAGTATTTGATTGCCTCCAACGACACAATGCAAAGCCTACAGGTTAGCTGGAACATACCAGGATAGTGGATCTTCATCCTTCTATATTAAATTAATTTCCCCGCGTAGAGGTACAATAAATAAATACCAAAAATAGAGGTTGTAGAATATATATATACAAGCCTCACTCATTGCCAGATATTTCTGTCATAACTACGAATAAATGAAAAACAGATAAATCTATATCTATACAAGGGTAACCATAGCAACAAATGCGCCAAACTGATCAGAGTATGTGGTTTTCTGTCTATATACTAATACTAGTATACATTGAAGCTAAAGTATGATTATTTTCTAGAACGTGTGTGTGTGTGTGTGTGTGTGTGTGTGTGTGTGTGTGTGTGTGTGTGTGTGTGTGTGTGTGTGTGTGTGTGTGGTCCTATTGGGAATGTATGATTCGCGGGTTTTTCAACTGCGCAAGCATTGAGATCACGTCTAGACATATTAAATATGGAACTATTTCCTGGAACAAAGGACCTGGAAGTATCCATGCATCTGCCGGCGCATGACCAGTTCTGCGGATGGTTACATGTAGATGTGGAGTGGAGTGGTAGTGTGCTGTAAATATACGTAGTTGGAGCAGAATAGGCATTCAGTTGACACTAAAGCATACCGCAGTATCCTAATGGATGCAGTTACTGGATCGATAACCAAGATGCCTGACAACAACACTTAGTGGACATATTTGGAAGTGGAAAAATAAATTACTCTAGTATATTGGGTCATAATATTCATCAGGTTTAGTAACGCGAATATGGAACGCTACAATTATATCATGAAAAACAATGCTATGCAATTAGGTTAAGTTAACTGTTTATGTTAACTGTGTGTATTCTCTGGGGGTAGTTTCTGTTTCGTACTAAAGTGTACAACGCTCAATTGCAACAATTCCTCTGTTCAAACATCCCCTGTATCCTACTTCCTACGCATAATCCCCTTCTCCAATTGCCCACTGTTTCAACTCCTCCGCAAAGACAACCATGTGCCAACTCTCCTGCGTGCAGATCCCCTGCAAAGAGATCCCCTGCAAAACCTCTCCACGCGACATCTTCCCCTGAAAATAATCCTCTGCGCCAACTCATGTACCCACTTTTCTAGTTCAGGCTGTCGCCCTGTCGAGCAAAGCGTCAATAATGCAAATTAAGAAAAACACTATGGAATACCAATGTTGGCAAAGTCTGCAAAGATTGGCATTGACTAATCTCGTGGGACTAACACACGCCAACAACAACCCATCTGGCGCCATGTTAACCATTTAGGTGATGGTTATTAAATACCTCATTACTGACCGCAGTGAAATAAAAGTGAAATGTACTCCTGTAATATCATAGAGTTAATCAGGTGGTATAGATCCCACAATAGTGTACGATGTTCCGTCGTAAAAGAAAAAAATATAAATAAAAATGCTGAACGTTATTAGAAACGCATTTTCCCCCCCTACCTACCATTAGATAACCACAAATGTCAGAAGCGCGTGGCGTAAAACAGTAATTGGTGGATTCAGTTTAGGAATATTGTGTCGAAGTCTGACCTCTAGTACTATACCAGAGGCATGAGCCATTGGCTGTCAGCTAGTTCTCGTGCTGACATTTGCCACGTCTATTAGACCGTCTCCTCGATATATCCAGATACATTCACAACGATGCCAATGACAGAAGGTACGACTCCGGGTCAACGATGCCAATGACAGAAGGTACGACTCCGGGTCAACGATGCCAATGACAGAAGGTACGACTCCGGGTCAACATTGCTCCGGGTCCATGTCCAAGGAAATACAGATGCTGCTTGAATCGTGTTCAAGGTTGACCGCCAAGTTTTAACTTTGGTTACTGTGCACCGTAACTGCATACGCCGAGGGTATTCATCTCGTCCTACCTATATAGCACTTAGTAGATGTGCATGTGTGTGTTTGTGGTAGAATGGTATAAAGTACGGTTTATTCGAAGATGCCGAAATCACCGCCGCTGGAAGGCGACTGCCAAAGCATACTGTATATAATAGTAAGATAGATATAGATGTATTTGTGTGCATGTCGGTTCTAAAGAGGAGCATGCATCGTAGGTTGGGTGCGCAACTGGTACGGTGGTGATGTTGTGTCGGGATGGCGGGTGGACTGAGGGGGGGGGGTGAGAGGGGAGATATGATAGTGAGGGGGGAGGACCGGACAGGCGAATGGAAGGGCTATGGATGGATGTGTGTTTTGGAGCGATGACGGAGGGAGCGGCGAGGTATAAGGGATGATCGGGAGGGGAAGGACAGTAAGTCGAAAACAGGGTGAAACTCGGTTCGACGTACACTACATTCCATAATAATAATGCAGCAACTTGAAATTCGTTATATGAATTACACGTATATAATGGACAATGAGTAACATTGTTTTAAATTCAACAGGAAGAACATGGAACAACATCACTACATCAAGGGTTCGAGGCATCTATAAGCTATAACATTGCAGTAATACCAACAACAGAAGGTAACAAAGAACTACACATTAGGCTATTCGTTCTTACCAGTCATCAAGTTCCATGTACATTCACACGTTATGTCAAATCCCCATCCCAGCGTGTAGCCAAACCTCCTCCCTCCGTGCGCTGTTTGCTCTGTGCCAGAGGGGACTCTCAACAAGGACTTTAACTTTCCGTGTCTGGCTCGCCAATTATCAGGACCTCCCAGAGAACGATCGGTAAAATAGATCTATACATCTTAATGTGTCTGTACTTGTGTGTAGTGAAAGAGAGTTCGCAACCCGGTGGAACACTACAGATGCTCACAACTTGCAGGACTGCATATTAATCACGTAAACTGGGGTTTTTTCTGGATGGTAAACCTTGTAAAAATACGTCCGGTGACAACGAAGACATCGTGAGACATTGTGGTTCAAATATTGTATGGAAAGGTGTCAGTTACTGTCTTCAGCGAGGTGTATGCAAGTCCAACAGGTGACTGGATCGGCAGAGCTGTTCGGGATACAGACCTTCATGATGAGTATCATCTTCGTAATAGTGCTTTTGGCGCCATGCCACGAGGTCCTTTGGGGAAGTGTTGGCCCAGTCGACTCATGCATATTTCATTTAGGCATTGCGGTGAATAGCATCAGTTCACAGTAGTGACATAGTTACTAACACACCTCCTGGATATCGTCAATAAAAGTCAATTACTTAAACAGCAAATTCTGATCTGACATTTGTGAATGGAAGTGCCCGGATGTTCTCTCTGTTCCTCTACACACTGGTGTAATGGAACAGACTATGCAGAGTTTTGTCCCTACGACCACATGGGGATTATCAACGGTTTGCCATACAATGGCGCTAGTCTGTCGCTACACGGCGGTAACGTAGCGTGCCATTAATATTATTTCCAGACCTAATCCAGTCTCGCCCGCTAACTACCGACTGGACACGCCTTAAGTATACCTGTATTAACGTATACCAGTGTGTGTGTGTGTGTGTGTGTGTGTGTGTGTGTGTGTGTGTGTAATAATCGATATGGTACGTCCATGATATTCCACTAGGCAGTATTGTTCACCTTAATTGAAACCAAACTATAACACTTACGCAAGTAATAGAACAAAATTATGAGTGGAATCATTTCATGCTATGCAATATTGTAAACCGAGCAAAACAATTTGCGAGTAGAAACCAAATTTATTTTAATTAAATGGTTTGGTAATGTATACCATCTGGGACGTGTTTCAGTTCGTTTTGTTAGGAGAGATAGATCAAGGGTTGAACAGTGCACATGGCTTCGGGTATTTATTGGATATAGTGGTTTGTATTTCGTTCGGAAGTATACTCCTTTTCCATAGTATGTGTACTGGAATCAAATTCATAATAAGAATAAGAACTGAGAAAGATGACAGCACCATGCCTGATATAATTTGTGCTACGTTCCAAATAGAGTTGATATACTTCACCGGTAGATTAGAGTTTGTAATAGAGAGAGTGTTTTATTCATAGCTGAGATAGGCTATGTATGTATGTGGGCTATGGTCTGATCGATTTTGTTTGTATCTATTCCATACGGAGTTTAGCTAACTACATTTACGTTACGTATGTTCATAGATGCTCTTCGGATAGTTTTCAAACATGAATCCACATCCCATCGAAACCAATACACCGCCGCCACTTAACGCGCATCTCCTTATGTGACGGCCGTGTACGCCACTCATCAACAAAGGGGATTATGTGACTCGGTTTTCGTGCCCTTTAGAATGTTTCGATATCGTGAAATGTGCTCCAACTACAACCCAGTGATATCAATTCCGCTAGGGAACAGAGAGATTATACTGCCATTTTCCTCACCGACAAATCAATGTGATTGGATGCGACATATTGGCAACAGACCACGCGGTATCGAGTCCTGATTCATTAAGGCCCGAAGTCTCCCAGAGTTGCGCTCCAATTAGTGTAGCTATGTCGCGCAATTTGGATATATCAGAGCTTCCCAGACCCACGACAAAGTCCATCACGTGGTACTCGCGCTGTAGGGGCTCTTATTTCCAGAAGGCAGTATACATGTACGATATGTAAATTAGGCCGTGTGTACGTACTGAGGTTTCGAGGTAACATGCATGAGAAAATGGTATGTATGCATTATATTCTGTGCGTGAGACATTATGTTATTGTATCTCTTACTGGGTGGGACATGCATGTATACATCCTTACGGTGTGTAGTATTATAATGGAATTGAGATGGAAAAATGAGTAAACACTCGTCCATGTAGATATATAGAGACTATTACCCGAGTCAGTGTCTTTTAGATATTGTCAATATCCTGCATTTGGGATAAGCATTATATTATGCGAGCCTTTTTCCGAGCATAATACATAGTGCTTATCCCAAAACCAGGATATGGACGATATCTAAAGACATGAGGGTAATAACCTCTTTATTATGCCATGTCAATCTTAATTTACTATCATGAAATTAAGTTTTATTGGAACAAACTTTCAGGGGAATGTCTGCGGCAGAATGA
>JAULBO010000023.1:0-12718 GCA_032355325.1 Clypeosectus delectus | reverse complement strand
TACACTGCATACAAGCCGTGATATGAGCACGTTCTTGAAAGCGGCTTTAAACCCCAATTACCAACCAACCAACCAATGCCAATGGCATGTATCAACACTACGTATAGGCCATCGACGCACGGTTGAGTGGAGCTTTCTCGTTGAATAGTCTTCTATGTGAATCAACGACAACAGTCGAACATGGCGAAATGTTCCAAGGTCACACCAATGTCTCGGAAGTTAAACACAGTTTGTATAGTAGGAGATGTGGAAACAATACAAATGTAACTCCACTGAACTCGAATGCCATGGCAGTGATTGAAGAGGTTATTCAACTCGTGTACACAATCATGCACATATATACGTGTATAACTAGACTAGCTGTATGCATGTGCAAGAAAATGCATAGCTTAGATACTGTGGCATGTCTAACTTTATACAGACGATGACTATTTTTGGTTGTTGGGAACCTGCGGTTTTGCAACACTAGCAAATGGGTGATAGTATAGTAATAGTGTATTATTAAGTTCAACGAAGTATAGATCTGTACTGGGTAACATTTAGAATAATATGATCATGGAAGAATCAATTAATGGAATCTCTAAGGGCACGGCTCACCAGTGTGTTTGTGTGTGTGTGTGTATGTGTGTGTGTGCGTGCGCGTGTGTGTGTGTGTGTGAGGGGAAGTGGGTTGGGTGGGTGGGAGACGGGGTCACGTTCGGGTGCTAAATTGTCGCTTGTTTAAGGTGACACCAATTTGTATTCGCCGTGCCTCACTCTGTAACTACTCACACACACCCTCAGACCGCCTACGTGGCGCAGTGGTTGGAGCGTCATCACGGAGAGCGGAAGGTCGTGGGTTCAAATCCTTGGTCGCCTTATACCAAAATTATGGTATACCATAACGTCATACCATACGTTAAAATATGGTACTTGATGTTTCCCTGCTTGGCGCTCAAGCAAAGCAAGGACTGGTCGGCTCGGAGTCAGTATAATGTGTCTGACTGGAGTATCCATGACCATGTTCGAATTGCTGAATGATATTCTGGTGAAATACCCAGACTGGCAAGCAGTCACGGCTTTGTTTACATAGTGCATGGTCTAACGTATTTTTACCTGGAAGTATGTACATTTGGTGTGTATATTGGGTAACTATCCAGCTACATTTTCCACATATTCCACTGTGTTTTAATATTTTAATATTTTTAAATGATTATAGCTACGTAGCTATAATTATCTTGTCTTTGGAACATTTTGAATCGGTATACTGACGGGTTTCAATGATTAGAGTTATCCCCCTTAGAACATTAGTCGATAGAAAATTGATATGTTCGGGCTTTATCGGAAATCAACTGCATTGGAATCTTACCGATCCTACAGCCGTGAAACGATATTGGGAGGTACAAAGGTGATTATATGTATGCTATGTGCATGTACTTTGCATTTTAAACTCCATTCGCTCCAAAACGACATCTTAATCTGTCATAGTATGCCTTTAATGTTTAGATTTCGTGCTTTGCACACGGGTTTCTAAGCTGCCTTGATGACAAATACCAACATTGACTTGCCCGCCATGTCTACAAATATTCGCTTTTACAGCCCAGGAAAAAGGAGCAAATGTATCGATATCAGAACGTTTTGGAGGTAGTTAATCATTGTTCATGTATGGTGTAATATCACACATTTTAATGTACATGGGAGTTTATGTTTGCGCCATAATAATCACAGATGGTTGGCCTGGATAATGGTCAAACGAATTTCTATCTGAGACTGAGAAAGTTATCCACGAACGTAACCAGCTACATTTTCCACATACTGTATCCCACTGCCTGGTACGTACACAGGTGATTATGTGTATGCTATGTTCATGCATTTTGCATTTTAAACTCCAATTCGCTCCAAAACGACAACTTAATCTGTGATAGTAGGCCTATGCCTTTCAGATCACAACTGTACACTTTATTACGTTACAATTATACTAGTAATTTATTATAGGATCTTTACGTTTGCTGATGAAATTAAAAACATTTCAGCTGCGAGTGAAAGGGGAACGTGTCGCACGTCCACATTTCCGATATACGGGGCGATTCATCGAGTTTGAGCTGATAAGTAAATACCGCGAATTCGTGGGTACCACGAAATGATGTGACTTGACGACGGATAAGTGACTAAAAGTGTGTGCATAGTTTGGTGTTGTGCCTGGGGTGTAAAATATTAAAAACCAGTCAGTGGGATATGTTTTGTTGTATTTGTATGTTTGTATCAAACCGGAAACAACCCCGGTTACACTATATAGTATTATATTTTCTGCATATAGATAACTAATTACAATACAACACGTTTTGATTACATACATGTATTAAAAAGTTCCGCTCTGATATCACAGTAAATAGGAAACTGTTTAATCGAAACCCGGATGGACTTGGGGTGGGTGGGGGTGGGGGGCGTGGCCTACGTCATGGGGTGGGTGGGTGGGGGTGGGGGCGTGGCCTACGTAATTTCCGGTTGAATAGTCACCCCAGCACGCGAACTATTCATGCAGTCTCCCAGGCCACGGTGTTTACATCTCTCCAAGTATAGGGAACGGTATGTACACACTATACGTTACTACCTTCCCCAGCATACCATTCAAACCCTAGTGCAGGCATATACATATATCACCTGTCGGCAGAGAGGGGTGTGTGTCTACCCGTATTTCTAATTCGAAATCAACCAACCAAAACAGCTGAACATTACGAAAGCGTCCCGGTTATGTTTTAAGATGCTTGCGTAATTTGTGCCCTTATAATAATATGGTAAAAACATATAGCTACGTGCATTGCATCCCCGCATCCCAGGGGTACACTATTCCGTTACGGAATAAAGTACCCCTGGGGTGCGAGGATGCGTGCATAGATGCTGCGCTCAGCTGTGAGTGACAAAGTAGGCGGAGGTTCCAGTGTCAGGGCGAATCCGATTGAATTATCAGTACCGACAGAAAAGGCTTTGATCTCACTGACGTGAACAGTGCCAGAAAATCTGGTTTATGATAGCAAGGCACTGTAGGAGCCTGTCGAGTTAATACACGTGCCCCCCCCCCCCCTCTCTCTCTCTCTCTCTCTATTACAATGGAAAATGAATGGACGGCATTGCACTATGTGTGTACTGTCGGACAAGTCGAGATCGGGTGAATACGCACGGGTAGGATCTAGGCCGATATAGATACTCTACCGTCAATGGATGGATTGACGGCAGACCCTGTGTGCTTATATAGTGCTACTAAAACTGGGACGAGTACATTCGGCCAACTCACCGTGAAATCGGCATAACTGAAACATATGGCATATGCATTCGCGCAGACGTTGGTATAGTTTAATAGAATGACCATTCATCTGTTTAAAATGCGCTTAAACGTTTAACTGTTGTACAGGTATAAGAGTGTTGAAGGATTTCACTCGAGAAAATGAACCACCGTATGAATACGTAAATGTATACGCTCTGATTGGCTGGATACTTGTTTGCGCCAAAAATAATTCGAGGACGTTACCCACGTCGTCTATATAGCGGTCCAATCCGTAATAAAGTTAAAAGTAAGTGCATTATCGACAGATAAATGGACACTATACATATGTGCGAATGCATGCCATATGTTTCTGTTACGCCGATTGCGCAGTCGGCCAACGGAGCTCTTTCCATTTTTGATAGTCCTTTCCCTCTGCCGTCGATCCAGCTTGACGCGGATATGGCGGTCAGAGCTTCTCGGCCTAGAATAGGAACAGGCTTGTATGGCTATGTCATCGGATTATACATCCATGCGTATTAATATTTAAAATATAATTTAGTCGACTTTAATTCGTAGCCAGAACGCAGTCGTGTTCCTCGAATAAAAACAGACGCCCGGCCCGACAGTTAGCTATATACCCGGTATATATATATATAGAATGCGCCTCGCCTCGCCCCGGCCAGACCATCCTCGCACCACAGGGGTACTTTATTCACAATTTACATAGTGCAGATGCGCCTCGCCCCGGCCAGACCATCCTCGCACCACAGGGTTACTTTATTCACAATGTACATAGTGCAGACATGTCAAGGGTGTTTTATCAGCTTGCGTGAGCTTTACTAAGTTTACTATGATGTTGCGTGTGAATGGGTCATTGTGGGGATGCAATGCGCATTGCGGGAGACTCAGAATATTTACCAACACAATTTGTGTCTGAAGATTTGGCTTGAAATTGGATGGATTTGAAGTTCATATTCGACTTCTTCGTCGATTGCACAATATTCCCAAGAGAAAAAAAAACAATAAAAAATCTCAATATTCTACACATGCAGAATAATGTGTCTGAGTGCGGCAGGATATTCCAGTGATCTAGCACTATAAAGACGGTGAAGTACCCAGACTGGCACAAGCAGTCATATACACACACAAACGCACATGCATACATGATATGAGCACGTTCCTGAAAGCGGCTTTAAACCCCAATTAACAACAACGGCAACAACAACATGTACGTGTACATGTAGATATATGTGTTCTACAATGATGCTAAATAGCCGTGTGTTCTTTATTCATTGGACACTGCTATATTCCATGCAGAATGGAAATAGTTTTCCGTACCAGATGGAAACTGACGCGAAAACTATGGGTGCATGGGTCCGGTAGAAAAAAGATGGTGATGTGAATGTTAACCCTCTAGCGCCTGCAACAGGGCAGCTTGAATGTATACTCCCCATAGAGTCGAGATGGAATCTGATTGCACAGTGATCCATTGACAATAAGGCCAATAAGCAGCGCTTCGAGCATAATGTCTTTCCGCATCATCATGTCAACGCAATATATACTACTAGTATTACTATTACTATTGACGTTATGTGTAATAATACATTGAAATTGTTACCCGTAATTAAATTACTAGTATAGTTAAAACGCGTAGCTTGACCATGGTGACACTATACACTCAATAGGGTCATAGTTTCTATATAGTATCATAATATTTATAGGACCGATTGCGCCTAACATAACAACGGAGCAAACACCGCATCAATGAAAAACGACGTCGCAACTCTGTACCGATATGAATACTAGTAGTTGAATGATACGAGTAAAGTTGACTTTATCTCGCCGAGCTAGATCTAGCTATAATAGACTATCTAGGCTATACCTCCGGTTCTCTGAACATAATCAGTCCGCCGGGCCGCAGAGAGAAGGTTTAGCTTTGTGTGCTGGAGAGGAAGCTCACAGTGCATAGTGATATAGATAGAGTATATAGGCCTACTAGAAGCGACTATATGATCCATAATCGCACCACGCACTTCTATTGCAAATTAGCGGGTATCAACATTGAAATTGAAGGTCATATCATCATGATCAGTCACAGCATCGTCTGCGCCGAGGCAGCCAGAGTGCATGCGTGTGGTACGACGTTACTATCACGGGTCGTCTCGCTTCGTGCTAAAGTAGGTCACGGTGTTTGATGTTTGCGTCAGTCCCGTAAGGTTAACAAGGAAGGTAGGCCGGGCAAGAATCGAGTACCTGGATTTTGTGGTCGATGGTGTGGTTGTATGCTATTTTATATATGATTGCGTTGACACGCATTGACGTCAAATTCCTGGCACCAAGTCAAATATATATAGGCCTACTACTAGTATAGTATACTCTAATGGTGTACCCGTTTTCAGCATGGAATACATTGCGTCGCCATAGAAATTATACCAGACATATAATACTATAGTACATGTATCCATACGCGCATTAAACTAACTATGCGCATGCGCTAATGTATCATATACCACCGGCAGTTAAATTCTTCCTTGGAAATATGTCATCCTTAACAATCATCACAATACAGGTACTATAATGTATACACCTATATACGCATATCCGGTAACTGTAGATTTGAAATGAATGTGGCATTACATTTACTCTCTTTATTATAGGTACATATTCACTGCACAATTACTTGATAGTGAATGGTATCTATATTATAAATTCAACACAAATACTATAATTGAAATAATATATCGGTAATTTTAATACATCTTCATACGAGTTAAAAAAGCCATATCTTGTAGTCGATATATACACATGCATACATTCGGTGACAGAATAGTGTTAAATCCAATACTAGTAATACTAATGATATACATAATTAGCCATTAAAATTAAAATACATAAAATACAAAATTATAAAAAGGAGTCATGCTACCACAATCTAGGTAAAACTCGCCTCGCAAACTTATAATACTATGTTTGCGATGCGAGATTTACCTAGACTGATAGCATGGTCGACTCCTTTTATAATTAAAGAAATACATTACTAGTATTTAAATTGTGGGTTGTTTTTTTAAATAGCGTGTTGTTAGATCTACAATAAATATATAGCGTATAGATACGATAGACCATGCATATTTATATAATTAGATTTATTGGTTTTAACACTATTCTATCACCGAACACCTGAGGCATACACGTACACATTTATGACCTTCCGCATTATAATTAGAACCAACTATAGCTAGTCAATGCGTCCAGTATAGTACCGGGAACAAGTTCAATGTCCATGCAGGCAGATGTGCAGTATATTTAGCTAGCAGATATCGGAGACAATTAATGTGCCTGTGGAAATCAGCGAAAATATGAGGTTTTAAAGGCATACTTATTATGATACTATCACGGCTTTGTTTACATATTTCATGGTCTAACGTATTGATGTTTCTACACGTATACTTATGGGGTAACCAGCTACATTTTCCACATATCCCACTGGTTTGTAATATTTTCATATTTTAAATTAATTATAGCTACGTACATGTTGCTATAGTTATCTTGTATGCTATGTGCATGTACTTTGTGCATTTTAACCTCCAATTCGCTCCTAAACGACAACTGAATCTGAGATAGTATGCCGTTAAGGGTTTGCATAATAACTGACCTTCCATGGTCGTGATGATTTCAGTGACAAACCATAAAGAACTATATATAATACTGTGTTTTTCTTTGTATTGCATATATATAATTTATCTTTTTTTTGCACATTGGCCCAGCCATAGCCCTAATGGGATACTAGTGTATACGAGTATGCGATTGTGTTAGTGATGTGTGAAATCGAACAGGTTGCCTTTCGGCATACGTGTCTAAAACTTTGTCAATAATACGATTTAGTGTTTAAACCAAACCCTCGGCCACCCTTAAAAAAAAAGAAACCACACACACACACACACACACACACACACACACACACACACACACACACACACACACACACACACACACACACATACATACTAGTATATATAATTGGTAATACTAGTAATTGATTCTCCAATTTTAGGTTGGGGGCGCTATAGCCGGGTGAGCCTCGACTCCTCCTTAAATTCGTCCCTGTGTGTGTGTGTGTGTGTGTGTGTGTGTGTTTCACATCATCATCACCACCACCACCACCACCACCACCACCATCAACAACATTATCTTGAACAGCATTTTGTACAGTTATTCGTATAGCTATTGAATCAGTGGCGCTGCTCCCCCCTGAACGAGCATGCGATCACTAACACTACTGGATCTCCATAACTTTCTTAAGTTGCTTTGTCGAAAAACAACACTACCCTGTTTATCGTGTGAGAATATGTCCCGAAAGTAAATTCTTCAAAATTCAATTAGAATATAATTAATAAACACTTAATCTATCTTGTCATTCACAAACACTAATTAATACGATTATTCTTATCAGACAATTAATTACATAGATATTTAAACTGATATGTACTTGGGCAGTCAGATGTATAAGAATTTTTGAAGATTATTGTTTAAAAAAAAAATCTTTCCGAAGAATATGTTCACTTTCACTCATTGCATTTAGATTACTCTGAAACAAACAGCTAGTCTAAATTTGTACACGGATGTACTTCTTAGGGAATTACATTCTGGAGTTATTATTCTTATATTATTCTTATATTCTTGCAATTTACCAAGACATTAATGCATTTTGTTACTTTTAAATCGGTCGTACACAACCCCCATGTTTCTACACGGCGTTGGCTGCATGGTCTTGTTCGTGACACCAGCGCGGGAAATTTGGGCGTACAGTAAAGTTGCTCTGCGCATGCGTTGACCTTTGTCTAATGGCGGCCTCCAGTGTTGAAAAGGAACAGGTACAGTATGTAGTCGGAATTATCTCGAAATGTAACCATCGAGTCAGGCTTTGTCTGCAAGGATTATGTCTAGGAATATTGCACTCAACTTCTGGTACAGCCGACAATACGGCGGCATGTGAGCGAAACTAACGCCAATAGTTGACCTCAATGCGAACATGGCTTTCAGAGCGGAAAACGAAGAGGTGGCCTCTGCATGATCAGAGCGTTTGTCAACAGACCGCAGTGCGACACTTTTCTTGAAGTTCTCACTGAAACAAACACGCTTTGAGTCACATCTCTCCATTCAACTGTTTGCACATTTCATAACTTTAAATCGACCCTACGTAGTAGTTAATAACATGCATGTTGACAAAAAGTTTATGATGATGATGATGATGTTCAAAGACCATTCACTCAGAATCAGACCATTGATAGTTGTCGGCTATGACTCGGCATTGGTAAACTTCCTCATTGGTTTACTTTCGGATTAGGCCACATACATATGCAGGTCTCCTACAACTGACGTGATTCGAAACATGAATGTCGGACGAATAATACGTCGTATCTATTCTAAAACAAAACCGTGCCATCGAGGATTAGAATTCGAAGCAGAAGAGACTGCTTCTCTAACTTGTCGACGGGAACGCTGACTGAACGGAAGTGAATCGTCAGCGGAAATAGAGTAGGATATGTTGCAGCGTTCATTGTGTTTTAAATGCTGTGTGGATATTGGGTATTGAAAAGAAGTTTAACCATTTCATGACAACACTGTTTTCTTGTCATTCTGTCTTCTTTTTTTTATTAAACTGACTCAAACAGAATTTTCATGTATAGAAAAAAAGCATATAAGCATAAAGAATTTATGGTATTAAAACCATGAACTCCCAAATGATTCAGTATCGATAAATTCATGTTGCATGGGCGGTTCAGCATCTATCTGTAAGCATTCCTTGTACGGCTTGTAAGCGAATGTTGTTTGTCATGTAAAACATTGTGCCAAGCATGCTTTAAAAGATTGGTAGGCAGCACAATAAAGTATTTTGATTGTTTTGTGGCATGTTAGATGTGTGTAAGTCAAGTGTGGTATCATCAGACTCTTGCAAATGAAACTATTATTATAAATTAACCGTGAGTAATACAAATATTAGGGACAAACTTCCAGTGACACCTATTCAGATAGATCTATAGCAAAGTTACCGATACAGCATGATGGTTTGGAAATGGAACATGCAGCTTTGAAAATGTTTTCCAATGAACGACAAAAATATCTGTAGATCATACTAAACTGTATATATATCGTGAACATTCAAGAGTGGTTGATTAATGATGTTTGCTATGAATGGCGGCTGCATTATGACTTGTTTATTTGAATGCATAGCACATTTACTTAGATCTTTGACTAGTTTGTCTCAAAGTTACTAACCAAATATTTTAGTCAACTTCAGGGCAGGACATTAACAGTGGCCCGCTTGTCCGGGAAGAACAGCATAGATGAACTGATTTCAATTGACTTCTAACTAAATTTATACCATAATGCTAAATATTCTAAAGCACGAGTTGTGATCTAAAACTGAACAATACTCCTAGGATTGCCACGCTCTCAGTCTCCACTCACATTAGTATAACTATTTAAAATTAAATAGCTGAACCAACGATACTAAATTTGTCATTGTGCAGTATTTATACTTCAGAAAATGACTGCTTTTCTGAATACCATGTGGTTGCACAGAACTTTTCACTTTCCCAACATGCAAAAAAAACCTCTTCACCTTTTGTGCTGTCCGACATGCGCTTTCTGGCCTCATTTTGAAAAGGAAAAAAGAGATCCATAATAATAAAGTGGTTCTATTATTAATGAGTATTATAGTACTTGCCTCTGACCAGTTCACACTTTTTAAAAATTACCCAGAATAATAACTATGATGGAAAAAAGTCTGTAAATGTCCTGTCCGACACAAAACGAATACCACAAAATGGCCCTATTAGCATTTACACGCGTACATACACTACAGACAGACCGCCTCCGTGGTTAGAGCGTTGGCCCGGAGAGCGGAAGGTCGTGGGTTCGAATCCACGGCCGCGTCATGCCAAAAGACGTTAAAAGATGGTACTACTAACTTGCTGTTCACCTGCTTGGCGCTCAGCATTAAAGGGGTAAAGCAAGGACTGGTCGACTTGGAGTCGGTATATAGTGTGTCTGAGTGGAGTATTCATGTTAACTGCAGCATGATATTCCAGTGAACTAGCACTATAAAGACTGGTGAAATACCCAGACTGGTACAAGCAGTATACAAACACACATGCATACACTGCATACAAGCCGTGATATGAGCCCGTTCTTGAAATCGGCTTTAAACCCCGATTAACAACAACACCACTACACACAAGCCATGTTTTGAGCACATTCTTGAAAGCAGCTTTAAACCCTAAATTAACAACAACAACAAGGCAGACCGACGTGACAACTCGTATAACTTCCATTCCTCATATGCTGTAGTTGTATCAGCCTGAGCGAAATAAACGTTCTGTTCTGTTCTGCTTGCAGAATGTTCCGTCAGACGAGGACGACGATGTTCCTCCTGTGAACGCCGCTAAATACGGCAAAAACAGGGAACTGGTGAATGGGTCTTCTCAGTCTGAAGACGACGTGGCATTGATAAACTTTGTGGGCATGAAAATGGGCGACGGTTACGACAAGAGTGGAGAAGAACTCGCAGCCACGGACGCGGAACATTCCGTCGCAGACTCCAGCTCGATGTCTGAACACGTGGCAAAATTGGACCAATCAAAACTTATTAAGGAAGAGGTGATGAAGCGGGAGCCCCGCGCCAAGATGTCAATATCCCCGGCTCGCATCCCGGAACGGTCGTCGATCGTGGACAAAATTCAGGCGAATTCCAAAGAGGCGTCGCAAACGCAGGATCAAATCCAGCTCGTGCTGAAGTTTTCGGAGAGTGAGGTGAACGACTGTGCAGACTCGGGAATTTCCAGTGTGTCCAATTGCGGATCCGAAAGTAGAATTTCCGAATTGACTAACGACATTTCTTCCTCGACCTCTATAGTTGCTCAAGTTGGCGATTGTGAAAGGATGCAAAACGGTGTTACGGAAGGGAAACTGGTGTCGGAAGTGGCCTCGGGTAAACCGGCATTGTCTCGGGGTCTGCCGAAAGCGAGGAAGTCTGTGCAGCCAACGGCCAAGACGGCGATCAGGACGGTGAATCTAGCACCGATATCGAATAAAACTGTGAAGTTGGCAGACCTTGAAAGTGCTCTAAAGTGTGATAAAGCGTTCGATTCGGATTCGTTAAAGGCAGCAGAAAGCGACGACGACGAGGACGACCTCGCGAACAATAACGGCGTGGACTCGTCGAAGGAATCGAGTCTGAGCGAGCTCGCCGCGGCAGCAGCGGTCAAAGCCAAGAAGAAGCGGAAATTCAAAGCAGGAAATTACAAATTTCCAGGCCAGAAGAAGAAGAAGAAGCTGTTGTTGAGACGGCTGGACGAGAATTCTTTAGACGGTAGCTGCAATCGCAGCGTCAGCAGCAACGCTAGTTACGACGACATCGATGGCTTTGACGACGAGGACGACAACAGAGACCTGTTCAACAGCAGTTCCGAAGCGCCTCCGTCCAAGTCGGAGACCAACACCAATGCCATGGCGGTTCTTTCTCAGAATTCACATTTAGCGTTCAAGCCGACCAAGCTGAAGACGACGGCGCGGAAGAGGATCCGGGCATCCATGTCCCCGCACGGTCAAAGCGTACTCGACATGCTCAACTCATTGCAGAAGGCAGCTAAGGGGCAGAAGGACAATAGTGAGGTATGTATCGAAAACGGTTGGCAGCCGTGTTGTCACGTGGCATCCCAACTGGATCCAAGGATTCCACTTGTCGTGGAAAATCTAAAATTAATTTTACAAACCTGGGGCCGGTTGCACGACGCTCTTACACTGTTACAGTAGCGCTACAATAGTTGTAACTGGGCTCCAGCTACAATATCAAAGTGTAGGACCTACAACTATTGTAGCCTACAAGACCGTCGTGCAGCAGACCCCTGGAACTAAATACTGCCTGGAATTATTGTTTTCACTTGGAACAAAAAATCCTGCGAATAAATAATTATGAAACTATTGTTGAAACTAGATCTATTCTTTTTCACATGTATCTTGATTTGTTACACTTAAATCCTGTATTTTTGTAACAAACATACATGTATGTCAGGACTGATAATTTAGTGATAAATTGTAATTTTGTCCTGGAAATGTTCTGAAAATGATTAATATTTCCTTGCCAGCCATTGTGACACCAGTGCCATAATTTGTATGCTAATATTGGCGTCAAATATTAATTAAAATATCTTCATCAGTTCATGTATAAAAAAGTAAAGTGAGGGGATGGATGGGGGTGAAAATCACCCAGCAGGGAGTGTGAGTCGCATTTGGACTATAAATAGCATTAGATAATTACTTTAATATCAAAGTTACCGGTATGTTTGGACTGCCTCCGTGGCATAGTGGTTAGAGCGTCGGCCCGGAGAGCGGAAGGTCGGGTGTTCGAATCCCCGGCCGCGTCATACCAAAAGACGTACAAAATATGGTACTTAACTGTTCCCCTGCTTGGCACTC